>CAJNOQ010006470.1:0-13585 GCA_905250885.1 Didymodactylos carnosus
GTCTCCAAGGCTACCAATAGTTACCGGGTGCCTGATTTGGGAAATCTGATACAGCGCAAAAAATGGTATATGACCGTTTCTTGAATAACTTTTCATAGAAAAGAGCTAGAGAGCTCTGGTTTCACGACTCAAAAGATGAGACTTGATGACATGTTTTCATAATCAAACGTTTTTTTCACAAAAAACTTTTTTCGGAAACAGGTTTTCGAGAAGATCTTTGAAAAACTAGCCATGTGTAAAAATCCTTCAATAGGATTGTATTGATGTTTTGTCATGGATTGTTAGCCCGGGATGTTATCTTTAGCATAGGAGTCAAGGAAGACCTTGCTTTTCCGCAGTTCGGGCGCTGTATCAGATTTCTTACGAGGTCCACTCGGTAACTATTAGTAGCCTTGGAGACGGATGAATATGGGTAATCGACCATGCTGAGTCTCATAGCAATATTTATTTTTAGAAGAATTTTAAGATTCTACCGAAAAGCGTGTTTACGAAAATTAGAGTTTCCAGACTGTCACCAATCCTCTGCTAAGTAAAATAATTAACGTTAGATATGATGTTTTTAGATTTAATTTTCACCCTCACTATATATAGGTGTGGTGAAAATATAGTGAGGGTGAAAATACGTTTTTTTGGAATATATCTCAGTATATATACTGAGATATATTCCAAAAAAACGTCCCTTTTAGTTTTTAAGATATAGAGCTGTCAATATCACAGATTAATGTTAGTAAAATGTATGGATTTTACTTTGATTTTAGAAATTTCATGAATGCGGAATGACCAACATAATTTTCTTGATCACCTTTCGGAACATCATAGTCAGAGGAGTCCAGGTTCAACTTTTGTTTTTTCCAGTGAAACCGCTAAAATCGAAAAGTGGAATCCATACATTTTACTAACTTTAATCTGTGATAGTGACAGCGCTAAATATTAAAAACTAAAACAGATCTTTTTGTGGAAAATATATCAAACAGTGCAACTTGTGTACTTCAGATTAGTATAGAAAGTGGAAAAGGATCCTCTCTAGTTCTCTTAGTTTTTAGTCGCGAAGTGGGCCGAATATAGAATAAATTCACAGTTCCATAATTTTATCTTTTTCTTAGTTTATTCGTTAAAGAGAAAAATTGTTCTCTATGGATATCCTGTGCTTATATAAGAAAAACGAATCAGAATTAAGGTATAATCAAATAGGATACAATAAAAATGGCATCTCTCTTTTTAAAGTCAAAGAGCAGGGCAGCTGGAAAGAAAATACCTGGTTACTCCATATTCTGACACACAAGCGAAGTAACTATCGTCCACCTTGAAGATTAGATGAAGAATTTGAAATAAATCGCTGCGCACGGTTTCTTTCCCTTGGGATAAAAACTTGAAACAGACACTCTTTATGTGATTCCATTTACTTTGTCAGGATATTGTGGAAGTTCATACTGAATATTATCTTTCTTAAGCATAAGCTGAATGAATATTTCGACGAAAATATAAAATTTCTTCATTTGTTATGTTTTCCAAATAAAAGTGTATGACATGACACAGTGGCATTATTTTAGACACAACTTATATAAAGGACCCTGCCGGATTTAAAAATTTGAAAGTATCAAAAAGCTGAATAGCAGGTTCGATAGAGACTTTTATTGCGCATCTAACCCTATAAAATTGTAATTTTTAGGCCTATAATGATTTCTCGCAGGCCTTATTTGAAAAAAATCAATAAAGATATAAACAAACAAAAAAAAGCCATATATAATTTTTGATTTGAAACTATGATCGTCTCTCAAAAAATAATTCTTTAAAAAGTTTGATCATTTACTGACATGAGATGAAAAACGTTTATCAGCTCACTAAGGAAGTTTATCAGCTTCACTGTAATGAAGATATTGTTTATACTGGATTTTGTAGAGTGGAAAACGCGCTATAAACTGGCGATAAAAGAATAAAAAGAACATGGTTGTTGTTTGAAAACAAAATATTTCTCGAGCAAAATTTGAAATTTTTATTTTTCATACGCTTCACTAAAACTTCTATAGCAGGTCAAAGAAATACAGTACCACCGCCAAACTTTGTCAAAAATTGCTTGATACTTAACTCTATCTAGCAACATAGTTTGAGTCTTCGAGACCGGCTGTATTAATAAGGAAAAAATTCAACATCGCAAAAGTTTCGTATATGTTATTGATCGTTTTGGTCTTAAAATTGATTTTTCTCATTTTCATTACGTCCTTTTGTAAAAATAAGATAATATTCTTGCTCCTCGGACAAAGCAAAATCGAACGGTATATTATACGAATATAGACAACGGAAAAAACAATCAGTCTTCGGCTCCCCTTATAAAAAGCTCAGAAATAATTTTGCAAACCAATCTAGTTTTTTCGTTGAAAAGATGGAGCCGATTTTTACACTTCATTAGAACCACCATTAAACGAGCTTTAAAAGTACATATTGCTTCTTTGTTCATCGTGCTTTGTCATTGAGAAAGTTCATATTTTCTAGATCAGGAACGCAGAAATCGAAATTCTGCCGGTATTCTCAATTTTATTCATCAGAGCTCACGTTTTGTTTAATAAAAATATCATATTCAGAATCAGTGTCGCAAACTGAATCGAATGGTACATATTTCGAAACTTGCATGCTTATGATATTCTTCATTCATTCCTTCGACTAAACGATCGTTTCGATGGATTACTCGACACTCTACAGGTTAAAGAAATACAGAGAGACCGGCTGTTAGACGTCTGCATTCGGCTTTAATTTTCGACAAATTAAAACAGTTAATCTATATTGACTGAACGGTATCAGACAGATGCAGAGAACGAACTTGTGCCGTTGATGGAAAGTGTTCGCAGATAAAGTCACATCTGGATTTGGTGATGCGATGAAAGTTCAGATCAAACTGTAGAGTGTCGAGTAGTCCATCGAAACGATCGTTTAGTCGAAGGAATGAATGAAGAATATCATAAGCATGCAAATGCTCGAAGACAAAAAGTCGAAGGAAAAAGGGGCCAAAATATAAATTTTCAACGACGGAAGAAATTATCGCATTTCTGTATTATAGATCAGCCATAAATAAGCTATTTATAGATCATTCGAATGACCTAAATATAACCTTAAAATGGTCCAAAAGCAGCTCGCGGTTTTTGAATTATTTTAAGGTCATCATTAGACCATTCATATGACGCATAAATGGCTCATTTATGAGCTATAATCGTCTAAAAATGACGTAAATATGATCATCCGCAATAATCAGTTAGCAAAATGGTGTTAAAATGACTCATAAATGTTCTACAAATGACCTAAATATGGTCATAATTCGATAGTCATTTTAAGGTCATCGAAAAATGGCCTTAGAAGAGTTAAAAAATGAGACAATAACTGGGCTCAAAATGAGCTAAATATGATCATAAATGACCTTGAAATAGATCATAAATGAACAATAAATGACTCATATATAGATCATATTTAAGATCATTTCCATCGCCCTGGGTAGTTCTTCGTAGAAAATGTGGAAAAAAGAAAAAACAAGATGTATCTGTATTGTGGTCATTTTGTCGTTAGATGATAATCAGCTGCTTTCTAAAACTGTACGTGATATGTGCATACCAAAATGCCTATGTCATATGCGAACTAACCCTAAAAAATGATATGGCTTGCATTGAGAGACTACACAACTCAAGTCATAATCGAACCATCAGTGGACTTCCGCAAGTTGGCGAAAGGACACTGAATTTTTGCCAATACCATCCATGGCCGCTCGCGAATTGGACAACATCTAGTTGGTGAAAGTCATATTAGCGTACCTCTATGATTCCCTTAGATTCTTGAAGTATATAGTAGACTCAAATTTACAGCTGATTAGACTTATTGTGTAACAGACGCACACTCTACTCTACTCTACTCTCTTCTTCTTCTCAAATTGATGATGCGTAAGAATGAAATGATTTCTTTATTAAATTATATATATTTATGTGAGTAGATGCTGCTAAGCTGTTGTACGAAATTTTTAACATTAAAAATGATTAACAATAGTGTGTCGTTATCTAATGTTGTTATTTTGTTTTTTGATTCTAATCATCTACTCATATTTACGATATTTAACCCGTTTTAGTGGCATCGATACCACCTGCTGTTTTACACGCATCGCATATCCAGGGTATTGTTATATATTGAGTGATCCGATTTTTATCTTGGTTACAATTTCTTTTTACATTACTAAGAACATTTTTTTCGTCTGTTTTTCAGATGTAATTAATCTGATTCAATTTCACAAAAAAGAAAACGAAATGTTTCAAGTTAATACGTTTGGATTATTCTGTTTGTTAGTTATATTTTCAATTGCATGTTGTGATACGCATTCGATTCAAATTGTCAACAGTGGATCAACAAATACAGCTGGTTACAACATAAATATTGCAGCTATGGCAACAACACCAGTACCAACTGGTAATTTTGAATGTGGAGATGGAACAATCGTACTGAATTCACAAGTTTGGTACGTATTGACAAATAGTATGCAATATAGCGTGTGTCATCGTTTCTGCGTATTTTAGTAATTTCATCAAAGAATGTGCTAATGGTCATGACGAAGAGGTGTGCGCCGATTGCACATTTGAGCAAGATCAATGTCGTTGGTTAGATCAAAGTTTTGGATCATTCGCATGGAAAAGAGGTCAGGGTTTCACCGCATCACAAAATCATAGCGGACCAACTGTTGATCGTGAGTATACCTGTATAACATCAAAAATTGTCCAATTACTTTTTCTATCACCAACTAGATACCACTCTTACAAGCCCGGGTTACTATATGTACGTCGACTCGGCTACTGGTACCATTTGGGATAAAGGCATTTTGGAGCTGCAACAAATACTTCAGCCATCAAGTTCCACTTGTGAATTAGAATTTTATTATCATTTATCGGGTGATGATTATCAATTTTTATCTGTTCATTTGAAAGAAAACGGAGATAGTATCGATATCTGGAAACAATTCGAAGATCAAGGTAAATACTATTAAATTCTAATTTCATTAGTATTAATACTAGTGTTTTAGGTGATCAATGGGTTCGTGTTTTGATACCACTTGGTCGCATATCAAGACCATGGTCGATACAATTTTTGGCTGAAAGTGGTTTTGGCGATGGAAATGTGGCTATTGATGATGTAAAACTGGTCGGTTGTCAGTTTCCACCACAACGACCAACATGTCCCGACGGATATTTTCGCTGTCAACGCGGTGCCTGTGTACAAATGAATCGTGTATGCGATTTCAGGTAAACTGATTAATTTAGGTTAATTTTTCTTCAATAGTTTAATGTATTTTTCCGTATTAAAGTGACGATTGTGGGGATAATTCAGATGAAATTAATTGTAAATCGTATACAATGTGTAATTTCGAAGAACAAGCTTTTTGCTCGTGGACACAAGAACTCGACAATAACCTCGATTGGGAACTAAATGATGGGCCAACAATGAGTTTTGAAACTGGACCAAAACGAGATCATACATTAGGCTTGCCAAGCGGACATTTCATATTTTTGGAATCTTCTTACCCTGCTGAACAAGGAGACAGAGCTCGTGTCGCGTCGCCTGTTTTCAATAATTCTGGTGGCTGTGAATTCCGATTTTTCTATCATTTGTATGGTGAAGATATTGGAGCATTAAATGTTTATACACGTACAACTGTTGGAGGTTCAATGAATAAAGTTTGGTCGAAAGATTACGAAGTCGGCGATTTTTGGGTTCGTGCCGATGTTCGTCTGTTCGTCAGTGAACCCTTTCAAGTCGTTTTAGAAGCTATTGTGGGCAAAGGTCACGCCGGCGACATTGCCGTTGATGATACATCATTCACGCCGGAATGTAGTTTGGGTAATGTAGGTTTGGTGACTGTATGAATATTAGAGAGTGGAGGATACATGAAAAAGGTTGGACATTCGTCACCACTTGCTGCATAAAGACGACTCGATAATCTACAGAAAGAATAAAATATTAGCCTTGAAGTAACAAAATGAGAAAATAAGTTTTACTTCGATGATTGAAGTTCTTTAGTTAGTGCAAACGAGCCTAATGATGTTGATGTCGTGTGATCCATATTAACAAAATTTGACATGTTTGATGCTTGTTGCCTTATCCAACTTTTTTCCGGGGAAGCTTTAAAATCACACATATCCACTTCAAAATCGCATGTTTTCGTTGATGGACATTGATTATTGCTAACAAATATACCATCTAAGCTAATGTCACCTAAATAGTCTTTTCCTACTACGTCTTCAAATACAATTCGGCATCCAAATACACTTGCATCACCGTCACTAATATCTTGTAGCGTTTTTGTTCCGTGAAGCCATTGATTTCCCTGACTTGATGATTTCTGCCATATTAGTTTTCGTGAAAAATCCGTAGGTGAAACAGAATCAACGTAGACATTGAGCGTACCAATATCTAAACCGTACATATGATACCAGAAGGAGAGACAACGGGGTTGTCCCGTTGACGGATTTTGAATAGCTGATAATGAACGGGCTTTATCGTTTTCTTGTCTAATTAAATAATAAAATTCACTGTCTAAGAATATACCAAGTAAGGAAAAAAGTACTTATCTAGGATACGATGCTTCGATGTAAATGTAATATCCTGAACCAGTGGTATGATCTGAAAGAGTGATAAAATCACGAGATTTTTCGCTACTAGAAGTAAACAATAGTTATTAATTACCAAATCCAGGTCCGGTTTCAGCTGAGTATGTTGTATGATTCACTCTGTCCGATTGAAAGTCTGCCGTATCATCACGAAAATAGTTACACCAATCATGTTCGAATGTACAATCAATTGGTAAGTCTAGTATAGGTGTTGTTGTTTGACAATTAAAAAACCCTACATCATCTATTGCAATGTCGCTCGCATCACCCGGAAAACCATCGATTTCTAACAAAAGATACTTTTCTCTAATTACTCAAATTTAATACCCCTCTTCAGACTACTCACCAACAGAAAATCGGTCCGCTTGATGGCCAATATTCACGACAGCTTGTTGCCATTCAGGTGCTTCTTCATCAAACCATTGTAGAAAATCATGAATATCTGTACCATTGACCAATCGATGTAAAAATACATCAATTGCCGAATAATCGGTGTTTCCATTAATGTAATACCAAAACTTCAACTGACATTCGATACCACTTGGGCCCAACACTGGTGATTGAATCGACTTATAATCTTCACTGTCACTCATCGTACCATCGACTAATAAATAATATCCATTATTTTCCATATGATCTGCGTCCGGACATTGCCCACTTGGCGCTTTGCCTGTTCCAAGTGTCCAGTCGTATTCCAAAAAGCCAACTGATCGCCATCCATATCGTTGTTGTTGGTCAAAATTACATGTACCACAGGCGGCCTCATCACTACCGTTCAAACAATCTTTTTTGAAATCACAAACTAATGTGCCATTGATACATTGTCGATTTTCAATACATAAAAACTCGTTTGGTTGACATGGATTAGGTGTAATTGTCGTTGGTTGCGTTGTTACAGTCACCAAACCTACATTACCCAAACTACATTCCGGCGTGAATGATGTATCATCAACGGCAATGTCGCCGGCGTGACCTTTGCCCACAATAGCTTCTAAAACGACTTGAAAGGGTTCACAGACGAACATCGGCCCGAATCCAAAAATCGCCGACTTCGTAATCTTTCGACCAAACTTTATTCATTGAACCTCCAACAGTTGTACGTGTATAAACATTTAATGCTCCAATATCTTCACTAAAGGGTAAAACTGATATTTTCCTAAGTACGTAACTCCATCAACTCTATCCAACCATTGTAGAAAAAATGAAAAAAAGGTCTTGCTCGAATTTTGAATAGCCGGCACCTTATTACTATTCGTTTCAAAACAGAATGACTTTGAATAACTTCTGAACTAAAAGTGATGTTGCTATTTGACAGGGGATACTGGGGACATCGATGTGTGAAAAAAATCAAGTTTATACTACCACCTGCCGATGGTGTATATTTCTCCGACATTTTGAGTGGATTGTTCCAACACGAAGAGAAGATAGATTTTCGATTCTCATAAGTGGATTCGAACCACCGAATTCTCATCTTTCGATCAACTTATTTTTTCAAGAATTAAATCGTCTGTGGTCATTTAATTTGATTCATAAAGTTCAGACAGTGTTAGCAAAACATGAACTTTCTCAATGACAAAGCACGATGAACAAAGAAGCAATATGTACTTTTAAAGCTCGTTTAATGGTGGTTCTAATGAAGTGTAAAAATCGGTTCCATCTTTTCAACGAAAAAACTAGATTGGTTTGCAAAATTATTTCTGAGCTTTTTATAAGGGGAGCCGAAGACTGATTGTTTTTTCCGTTGTCTATATTCGTATAATATACCGTTCGATTTTGCTTTGTCCGAGGATCAAGAATATTATCTTATTTTTACAGAAGGACGTAATGAAAATGAGAAAAATCAATTTTAAGACCAAAACGATCAATAACATATACGCAGCTTTACAATGTTCAATTTCATTTCAAAGAGCGACAAAAAGTTACGATGGACTTTTTCGATATGTAGTAGAAAAGTAGATTGTATTTAATAAAAAAAGCGTGTATAATAAAAAGGTATTATAAATAAAATAAGTTTCAGATGATTAATCGAGACTCAAGTTCTGATATGATGAAAGGTTCTATAGTCTGCCCTTTAACATTGTGTACGACGCAAAAGTTACAATCAGTTGGATACGCGAATAACGGGAGAATATTGTACTCGTGATGCCATTCAAGAGTGAGAGAAATGTTATCGAATGTAGAAGCTACATGACTAATAAAATAAAACCTTTCTCTTTCAACTCGATGATCTTATCAGAACGAATTGCCAAAAGATTCAACAATTCGTAAGCTTTGATCCTGTATGTAGGTAATTCGATGCAGTAGGGGGAAAGTCTGATGAGTTCAATTCACTTCCAATTTCACTATTCAATTCACTTTTCCTTGTACGAATTCATTCTGTAAAAAATTTAGCTATCATGTTTATTAATATAAGTTTTAACATCAATAGTGTATGAGCGACTTTTGAAATAATTGACAAAAGCGAAACAAGATAGGAAAAAATGAGAGAAAAATATGAACACAAAAAAAATCATTCTCACAAGTTAAAAATTTCTCTAACTACTCGGTTTGCTTGTGAACGCTTTTCCAATCGCCGATTGCAACTTATGTGCGATTTGTGTCGCAGCGTGTGTAGCAACCGTGGACCACTCCATGATATAATGTTTAAGTAAGACTTTTTGAAAACTAATTAACTTTTTTTGGTCATATGAATCGACGCCATATTGGTCATATTTGGTCATATGTACACGCTTTTTTGTACCCGTCACCCATGTCTATCTCCATCAATAAATGCTTTTTGCTGGATGAGCTCGGATAATGGGCAGGACCGTAGTTGTCTACATATGACGCATGTAGTTATAAGCAGTTCTGTACTGTTAAGAAAGCTAGTCTTCTTCTCGTTCTGTTTAGCATTCGTTGATTATGACAATATGAGATGAATTTCAATTACATGAAACGTGATTTTAAAATGACTATGATGTCTGCTGAAACATAAAAAGAATACAAAACAACATATGTGTACTAAAGTGTTTTGATTCAACACTTGAAATTTTTTTTTTTTCTGTATATTGCTCTACTGTTGACAAAGCTTTGTATTCAATTCATACTTTGTGTTCGTTTTTCCGTGTGATACATTTATTCTAGGACGAATTACTTATAATATGTGTTATTAATATTATTCAACCTTTTTCATGTATCCTCCACTCTCTAATATTCACAATAACAAAACGAACCTGGCTACAAAGAACACAGGAAGCTGTGAAAATCAAAACTTTATCATCGTGTTAAGTGCCTCAAATATGCTCGACAAAAAAGTGCGTAACGCCGTGACGGTTTTATTTTGCATCTTTCTCCCTAGCGAGAAGCGCTAAAAGAAATTTATTTTACCAGCGGATAGCTCGTCAATTACTCTATAAATTTTGCTTTAGAAGTTTCCTTTTTACAGAATTAATTTCACAGGAAATTAAAGAATTCCAAAGAGCGCTCGTGAAAAAGAATCTTTTTTCGTGACGCGACACTAAAATTCTTCTCAAAGCCCAGTGCTACATCCAAAAAACTTCGTTTTAACAGCATACGTAGAACATGATGAACTGCATCGATTGACGTTTGAACGAACGTTCTAGCTACTTTAGTTTCCGAGATAACTGAAGTTTAATGCGTCAAAAACGTAACGCCGTGACGTTTGGACAAGCCGTTGAATGAAGTCCCTCCAAAATTCAATGATATAGATCAAATTTTATGTAGAATTCAATAAAAATAAATTCAAGATACTGACACAATCTTTAAAAGTTCTTCGGAGCATTTTCAACAAAATTTCAACAGATTTTCCAGAAAAACTTAGACTAAAAACTTTGATTGGTGATGAAAACCTAACCTCGTCCATTAGAAGAAAATTTTTCGAAATCATCGCTCAAAAAATTTCTGATCATTTGTGGGATGTTTCCCATGTCATAGCTCCTATTTGAATATTCTTCAACACTTGATGATTTATTTGTGTTCGTCAAATTTTCACTTGACCATCGACTAATATTTCCACTTTTATTTGCACTTTTACAGTGTGAAACCATTTTGGATTTTCCGAAACTCGAATAGCAATTTATCCTCATCGAATCGCACATTGATGTCAGAAGGGGTCAAAACCAACAAAGGAAAAAAAATGACTGATTTATAAGCTTTTTAAATTGACGCATTTACAACGAAAGACAGGGTTTATAGAAAAATGACTCTGGGAAAATTGGATCTTTTTTGAGATGAGAATAAACATCATCATGATGATCAGAGTGGTTGATAGCCTACGTTTAGACCCTTTCTGAGATCTGCACCACCCAAGATCCTTGAAGCCTGGTAGTTCGTGCAAAATCCAAGCCTCTGCAAAACTAAGCAAAAGTACGAGCTAGCTTAGATCAGGTTTTGAACAAAACACTTTAGACTAACTGTCTATGAAAAAAAAATCGATATATTGCTATTCGAGTTTCGGAAAATCCAAAGTGATTTTCCAAAGGCTCTCAAAAAACAGGATTTTCTGAAACCTTCCAAGACTAACTTTTGCTTGTGAAAAGTCAGCTTCCTCCGTCGTTTAGGTTAGATTAAAAGTTAGGTTCCTCCGATCTCTTTTCGTTAAAAAGTTATTTAAAAAACAACGGAGTTCATTCTGTTTTAGTACAAACAGCACCTCAGAATATTAATAAGTATTCTGTTTCATCCGCAGTACCTCGCATAGCTCTATAAATATCACAAAAACCAAGAGAAAATACTCTATTTTTCGAAAGAGTTTTTCAGAAGTCCTCGAAACTCTGAGAATTTGTTTAATGATCTTAAGTTAGTTTGCCAGATTCAGTTTTCATAGCTGAATCTGAAAAACGTTGTCTCAAAGCTCAAAAATGAAAGGAAGAAAAATGGTAGACTTTTTTCGAAAAACGAGGTTTTTCGAGGTTTTCGGACATCCTTCAGTATTTTGTGATTACCTCATCGAGGAAATGTTTTTGAGTGACGGGGACATCATATTCGTGATCGCCGCTCAATTCTCTAGCGAATGATGTGTCTTTTGCGAAAAACTAGACGGTGTGGAAATTCTGCCTGTCGTGCATCTTACTTTTGCTATGCATATTGATTTATTTTTTTTAATGTTATTACGCAATTCCATAGTGAAGGTTGAAAGTAAAAGTAAATAATACTTTTGTATTTTTTTCTTTTTAGTGATTTACTGATAATTTTTTTTGCAAGAAAGAAACGTCGAGCAACAATTTAAATTTTCCACAGTAGACAGAAAAAAATTAACTATTCTAAAAAAGCTTCATTTCATTCAAAAACTTGTGAAATACAGACCACGATGAATAAAAAACTATTGAGTATCTCATTTCTGTTTCTGTGGATTACGTAAGTACGCAACTTACCTGTCATATCCCTCTACACACTTAATTGTTGTATCTATTTCTTCAAAAAAAATAATAAAGAACAACGCAGGGACAACTGAAAGGTAAAATAAATCCAGGTTTATTTCCCTCCGGTCTGTCTTCTCAGTTACTTACGACTATTTCCATACTTTTCGTTACAGTCAGCCCATCTTCACCCGTAATCTCCAGTTGTGTAGCATCATCGTGTGGTGACAGATCATGTTCGTCGAACTTGAATTGTGAATGCATTCAGTTAGTCAACAACAGTTCAACTGGGATTTGTGGCTATCATTTAAATTGTGATGCTTTTGTTTCATGTGCTTACAATTACACTTGTCCTACGCCGGGTTCCGTCTGTATTAACAGTACACAATGTGAACGATTCGTCTGCTATCCAGTACAATTGGCGAGGACAGATGTTTGTCCACAACGTTCTACGACCACGACTGCTACCCCGCTACCATTAGAATGAGTGAGTTTAGATGAATTCTATGTGCCTATTGCTTCAAATTCAATTGGGTATGTTTAGATTCAACAACGACAACTACAAAGCTGCCGGTAACAGTAGCAGGTAGGGAGTGTGTTTCAAATTATGATTTAGTCAACCGCGAAAAGTTTCTGATAACTAATGCAGACAGATTAAAATCATTGTCCTCCCTTTCAGTTACAACGAAACCAGAGACAACAGTACCGAAGACGACAACTACGAAAAGTAATGAAACTTCTCTCGATTTGAATCTTCCAGCTCGAAAGAAGTAAGTTGCATAGTGAAATCCAGTTGTACGTTTTAAAAAAAACGGAACTCGTTGTGTCCACGGTTTGGTAGAATCTTGTGGCTGTTTTTTATTTGCAAAATTATGAAAATATAAGAGTAGCGAAATCGTAGAAACTTTTAGTTATCGATACAAGGTAACAGAAACGTGACTCCGTGATTGACACAGTTGTTCTTGTACAGTGTTCCTTTGTATTCGATGAACCTTCCACTTAGCTACAACTTTTGCATCAAAAGCTTTTTTCAGCATTTACAGTTGCTGTAACAAATCCAATTCTTTACTGACGGCTGAAATTGTAGTTCCGTCCAATCTGAATGAAATTTTCAGAGCCACTAAAACAATTGGGATCACCCATTGTGTAAAAATTTGAGCTACATCTTTTGCTTTGACAAAAAAAAGGCTAAGACAAAGTGAAAAAATGTTATTACGTTACGCTTGGATAGGCGGAAATGTGCATTATTGTGAACATTGACTAAAAGTGTATAATATTCTGCGTTTGTCACACAAAAGCTTTTGTTTGATAGATTTCCCTTCTGCATAAACTGCGCCGAATATTTTCTATAAAAAGTTTTGGCAGACTCTTTCTAATTCAAATTGAAATTTACTTCAGGTATATTTTTCATTCATTTACTGTTTAGCCAGAAAGGTTCATGGCTCCTCGTAGCAAAGACAGGACCGTATATACTGGGGGGGGGGGGGGGGGGGGGGGGGGGGGGGGGGGGGGGGGGGGGGGGGGGGGGGGGGGGGGGGGGGGGGGGGGGGGGGGGGGGGGGGGGGGGGGGGGGGGGGGGGGGGGGGGGGGGGGGGGGGG
>CAJNOQ010006471.1:0-13585 GCA_905250885.1 Didymodactylos carnosus
TAAGCGTGTACTCTCTAAGGAAAGATCTATTCTTAACAAAGTAGAAATGATTAAATAGTGTTATTCTCTGAGGGGCATCTCGTTCGATTCATCATTCAATAAGAAAACAAAATCCAAAGGTATTTCCAGAGCAATATCAAAAACGTGCTGAACTTATGTGCCAATGTAATAATATTTGACTGCTATTTGCGGCCCTGTCTATATCTGGATAATTAGCCAAAATATACGGTGGCGTTTCATCCAGACCTCTCTTTTTTTACTAGGCTTTCGTAATCCGAAAGCCCTGTAAATTGACTTTTTACAGGGCTTTCATTCCGAAACCATCGCTTTACAGGGCTTCGTATCTGTTTTTACGGGGGCTTCATAACACTGTTAATCGGGTCATATCCTCTCTATGAAATAGTCAGTCACTAGGATCACTAACAGGGCTTTCGTAACGATAATGCAAAGGACTAAACTCTTTTACACGGCTTTTGTAACTGAGACTATATGTACTTTTTATCCCACATATAAATGATAATGCTGTATTACTACAGGGCTTTCGTAACGAATGCTACTTCTTATTGTAAATGAAAGAGAAAACCGATAGAAACCGTGGAGAATGAATCAGTACAATCACACATCATTTCAACTTGATATACAGTTCGTTATAAAAGCTCTGTAAAAGACTGTTACGAAAGTCCTGTTGAAGGACATTAATGTTCAGCTATTTTACCGTAAAAAGGACACACAAAATTCGTTGTGAAAGCCCGGTTAAAGAGTGTTACGGAAACCCTATCATAGCATCTACTTAGACATTAATCCCTTTGCATTATCTTTATAAAAGCCCTGTAAAACTTTACGAAAGCCCTATTTTTTTTAATTTATGTCTTTTTAACATGTTACGAAAGCCTTACTTTTTACCGGGATTTCGTAATGCTAGGGGTCTGAGTGAAACCTTATCAAATATACGTAGGATAAACGAGAGCTGTGGACGATGTTTCATAACCAGCAACTATGGATAGGAATAAGTTACTTCCATATGTTAGTTTCTTTGGTACATTGTCATTTTCATTCCGATCATCAAGCAAACAAATAATAACATGACTTTCATAAAAATTCTAAAAGAATTTAAATGTAACTTACTTCGAAATTTTCATTTGCTACAGGTTCAAACATTATTTTTAATAAATCAATAAGTTACATTTATCATCTGTTTTTCTTATTTTCATATTAATAACGTGTTTCACCTGATTTATAAATCAAAAACCTGGCAATGATTCGATATTTTGTACAGGTGATGGAAATAATCAATTTATTATTTGAATGACACGAGCGTATTGGAAAAATAATCTTTAAATCAACATGCCTACTTCAGGAATCGGTGGAAATAATTTAACAAGTGTCAACTTAGTAGAATCAATTGAAAATAATTGAGCGGCTTTTCTTATATCAACATTATTAGGGTCATTTTGCATATTTGTATCAATGCCGAAACTATCGCTTTACTCGCTCTGCACATATCCCAAAAACATTTAACAGTTGAGATGCCATAAATATTTTGAAACATTATATCTGTTCAAGGGTAGAAGTTTTAGAATTGATAAGATAGTAACAGCTGCTGTTACGATCTTATCAATTCTAAATTACTTGTGTATAAAATTTGAAAACTGCTTAAAAAAGTCATGCTTATAATACGTTAACATCTCAACAAACGCAAATGGGTAAATATCCTTTGTAAATACCGTAGATATTACCATATTGTTTCGTCCATTGTTGTAATTGTTTTGAAATCGATTTGACATTGCATAGTACGTTTAAATAGCCAAAACAGAAGTTTGATTGTAGAGCAGGTATTTCCTGAGATTTGAAATATTGATATCGATATTTTAATAGTGAATAAATATCAAAATGAAGATAGAAAGTATGGTTGTAGCATCAGCTTGACACAAACACTTACTCTAGTGCATAGGAGTCTTCACATACAAGTATATTTGTTCGTCAGTGTTTTATATATACGCCTTATCATTAGAGGTAGAAAAAAACACAAAGAAATCATTTTCGTACAATTCCTTGTGTGCATTCTTTTTCCGTTCTACGTGGCTGTATCATGCGACAAGTACGATAGCCTACACGATTTTTTTATTTTATATGCGACTGTATCCTACGTTCTCAGCATCTGCAACGTACAGTTTTGACTAAAACTTTTTTTAAAAATGAACTTCTTGCAAAATGTTTTTACACGTATGAGCAACAGAGATCTGCACGGGCCGGGCTTTTGGCCGGACCGGACCGGGACAGGCTGAGACAGACAATTTTATAGAGTGGTCGGGTCGGCAATCGAACATGAGAGTCTCGCTTGACTCCCATTTTTAAGAGGACACTTTGGACTATCTGCCCATAAAAAAGAATCAAATCGTTTGTATTTCAGGTTTTTAAGCAATGACCTGGGTTTCCAAAGATCTCCTGAAAAACCTGCTTTAGGGAAAGATTTTGAAATGACTTTCATTGTGAAAAGATGCAATTAGGTCCTAGCTTTCGATTAGCGAAGATCGCAAGCATCTGCCACTTTTTTGTCAAACGTTATTCAGAAAACATCCGAGTCTATTCTTTTTTTTACCAACAATAATTACGGGACATTTTCTCTAAAATTTGTAATTTTTTGACTGTACCATCGGATAGTCTCCGAAATTTTGCTATACACTGTACTTATGGATCTTTAGCTTGATGATATGTGAAAATACATGACGGTCCAAAAAACTGTATTAAAGTTATCCCACAATCACTTTATTGTGGCTGTATATCTTGAAGTTAAACAACATGACTTCTCTGATAAAAAAGATGCATCACAACTAGAGTAACTCATTTACAAAAAAGTTTTGTTTAGAGAGTTTTCTATGAAAAAATATTTAAGTTTTAACCTGCGATGCAAAAGTAATTGTGGAAATGTCGGAGCCTATTTCTCTGGCTCGATACATCATAGAGAGCTAATTTTTATTTTATTTGAAAGAGCATGTTCCAAGCTTTCGAATGGTATGCTTTTTGTAGATATAAATTTTGTTGTCTTCAATGACGCGTCAAGAAAGGGAAGAAGTCGCAAAACGTGTCTGCAACTTTTATGAAGATGCAGCAAATCGAAGTGTGAGAACGACCGTGAATTATTTCGTGAAACGTGGAATACATGAAAATACTGTTCGATACATCCTGAAGAAGTATCTGACGTATGGAAGCACCGACTTTTTACCACGGAAAGGTCGTCCGGTCAAAATAACCGATCGACAGTTGAATAGTCTGGTGAAAACCATTAACAATAAAACCGGCCTTAGTCAACGCCAGATAGCGAAGCGGTACAACGTCCATCAATCGACCATCAGTCGTACGTTAAACAAGAGAACATCAATCGTGATCAGAAAAAGAAAAAAAGCGCCAAAGATGGATAACGATACTCAAGAGAAAATGGCCAAGAAAGACTGTGGTAAACTCTACAGAATGTTTTTGAATGGTTCCGACATCATCCTTGATGATGAGAAGTATTTTGGTTTGTCAGGTGACAATGTTCAATGCAATCAAAGATTTTACACAACAGATCCATCAACAACTCCTTCCGATGTGAAATATAAAAAGAAAAAGAAATATCCACCCAAAATTCTCATTTGCATGGCAATGTCGGCGAGGGGTGTGTCAGATATTTATGTCCATAAGAGCAAAGAAGCCATTAAAAGTGATATCTATTTAAATGAATGTATTAATAATCGATTGTTGCCATTTATCGAAGAGCATCACAAAAATAATGATTTTGTCTTCTGGCCCGATAAAGCCAGTGTACATTATGCTGGTGTCGTCCTTGATCGATTGAAACAAAAAAATATCCCCGTTGTGCCGAAACAAAACAATCCACCAAACGTGCCTCAGGCACGACTGATCGAGACAGTTTGGAGTCTTTTATAACAGAAGGTTTACGCCAATAATTGGCAAGCCAAAGATCTGGATTCATTAGCTCGTCGAGTCAAGAAAAAAGCCAAAGAACTGGATCCAAAAACGTTGCAAGCCATGGTGAAGAACGTTAGCAAGCAGCTTCGTTCTATGTGGCGCAATGACTTGTATTCAGTTTGTTGATTTAGTTGTTTGTACTTCAGAACATGCTCTTTCAAATAAAATAAAAATTAGCTCTCTATGATGTAGCGAGCCAGAAAAACAGGCTTCGACGTTTCCACAATTACTTTTGCATCGCAGGTTACTCTAAATAAAAGTTGGTTTCAAACTAAATGTCCCGAAATCAAACAAAAGTTATTTTATTTATAACGTCGCAAATATGCTGGAATATATAGCAATTTAATAGCAAATTAATTAGTTTAGTTTTAGCGTTATTGCAAACTCATTAGTAGACAGACAAGAAAAAGAATGTAAAGAAAATATATACAAGAAGTATAAATAGAAGGTTTGGACTCAACTGAGATACATTTTATAAAATATGGACTTCACGATTTGTAGATATAGTTGAAGAACTTAGTAATTTAGATAATAAGTTTTTAAAATTAACAGATTATATATTGAAAAATTATATTGAACATGCAAGATTTCCTATAGAAAAGTGGAACCATTTTGATTTAATAGAGGAAAGGCCACGTACAAATAATCACGTAGAAGGCTACCATCGACAGTTAAATGCGTAAGTTCTGAATGTCAGTAGTTCACAAGTTTTATAGTTTTGTATCTCAATTGCAGACATATAGGAATACATCCAAGTATTTGGAATTGGATAATGAACATACAAAAAGCTGAAGAAATAACAGCTATACGTGTTGAACAAGAAGATGAACAAGGAAGGACGAATAGAAAAAGAAGAAAACAAGATGTTCGACATGATATTCATTTAGTTTCTGCCAAAAATGCATTTGCAAATGATGAAATTGATCTACAAGAATTTCAGCTACTTTCACGCCACTTTGCATACAACTACTTAGATGTTTTCCACAAAACTCGTGATTCAGACATAAGCACCGATGATGACGACGAGAGCAATGCATAAGAACTGAGCTTTTTGTCCCATTTTTTGCATGCATTACTTGATAATAATTCAATACGTGGTCATATTTGACCATGTAATGTGGGGATAATTTCTTAGATAGTTAATATAGATACCACATATACCTAATTTCATTAGTACACTGTACTCTTGCACAATTGCACGTTTGAACGCACGTGTCAAAATTGTATCTTAGTTGAGAAAATCGTGAAGTCCATATTTTATAAAATGTATCTCAGTTGAGAAATGAATATTTTCGCAGAAATATTGCTTTCTTAACTAAGATATTCTCAACTGAGATACTTGATTAAAACATGGATTGTATCTCAGTTGAGACATTACGAAATAGAAGCATAAAAGATATATGAAATATGTCAACAGCTGACGATTTTTTAAATTTTATTGATTTTGTCAACTCCCAAGTACAGTGCTGCGGCACAAATGTTTTTGTTGCCCCGAGCCCGTAAGGCCGAGCTCAAACATAAAAATTTTTGTCCCATCCCGCAAGAGAGCCCGTGAGCAAATACAGTTGTCCCGAACACGTCTGTCCCGTGAAAAAAATTTACGGACTTTTTGTATTTTGAAAGTTTTTCTTGTTGTGATAAACCGTAACTGTTACAAGAGACGGTTAAAATCTCAAACTTATTTTTGCAAAAAATCCGTATGACAGAATTTCAGCCTGATTTATTTGATTCTAAACTTAAAAGTTGCTTTACAAAAAAAATGTTTTACATCCATTCACTGTCTCCGAATCGAAAAGAAAGAACTGTAAACCTAGTTTTAGATATGGAACATCTTCTCAAGTTTAAATCCAGACTATTTTGCTTCCCAGCTTAATTTTTATTAGTTATTATGAAATCACGTTTTTGACTTGACAGTACAGGGTGATCCAAAAAAATACTTACCCCCTGTGTATTTATTGACTTTCTTGTATACAAATATAATTGAACTGTTTATCATTAGTTTATTCAAATAGAGCAAAGATTTCTGGACAGAATGACCGACGTCTCCGAGCTCTTTAAGAACTTTTTTCATGAAACAGCATTGAATTTACAGAAGGTCCCAAGAGCATATTTTTCTTGTTTGCCCATTAATCGTTCCGATTTTGGTGGTATGAGACCTTCCATAAATTGAATGCTGTTTCATGAGAAAAGCTCTTCGAGAGCTCGGGGACGTCTCATTTTGTCTAGAAATCTTTGCTCTATTCGAATAAACTAATGGTAAAAAGTTCAATTATATTTGTGCACAAGAAAGTCAATAAATACACAAGGGATAAGTTTTTTATGGATCATCCTGTACCAGAACAGTTAAACATTTGAAGTTGCAGCATAGTTACAACCAGAAGACAACTTACGGGACAGCATTTTTCTGCAAATTGTCCCGAGCCGGTAAGCCCGAACCCGTGAAATTTTTTGCTTGCCCCGAGCCCTTAAATTGTTTTTTCTCTCGGCTCCGTCTGTCCCACGGGAGGATGGGATTCGAGGCTGCCCCGAAGGAGTCTACTCACAAGAGCTAAAAATAACTGCCCTAAACTACAGACGATACCATCAAAAGAATATCATAGCAAGAGTGGAAAGTATCACACACAGCTACATCGTCCGATGAAACGGAAGAATATGCAAAATTACAGTTTAATGTTTGCCAGTATCGCAGATCAGATTTCAAAAACATAAAAAAAAACAATAAAATTTCAAAAATTGTCAGCTGTTGACATATTTCTTATATCGCTCATACTTTTATCCATGTTTCGTCTTGTATATATTTTCTTTGATTTAAATTTTCTTTAATTGATTTGGTGATCAAAAGTCTTATTTTTTAGTGATAATTTGACTGCTAATAAATTTGGTGATCAAAAACATTGATATCCATATAAAAATGTATTGAAAACGAAAAGCAAAAAATATTCGCATGTTTAACAGTATTGTTTATACAACGACATTTTAAGTTTCTTACAATTTAAATGATTGTACAATAGTAAAAAAAAGGATTTTGCTTTTTGTTAAGGAATAACAGCATAAAGTCTTCTCATAGTGCTTAAATTTGACATTAATCGGTTCACATACCTGACTGTTCATATTATTTTTTATAGTTGGATAACAATCGACTATTGCATCTTGTGTGACAGATGTTTCTTGCATGCCCATCTGCATAAAATCTATCAACGACCAACGGCATATTATTAAACATTCGGAATATTTAGTATTCTTAATTAATTCGTGTTTGTCATATGGACTGTTCCATTCTTGAACCCAGCAACAAACGTAATTCACATCCCACATGTGTTATTATAACAACCATACTTTGATATCTGTAATAAAGATGAGTAATTTCGAAATGTTTTGAAAATATGATAAAGTACCCTTATCGGACATTCGCTCCGATACAGCTCATCACAATTGATTATCACTCCACAGTTCAACATGGTTAATATAATACTATATGATGCAGTCTTAGATGAATAACGTTCATTCCGTGAAATATTACATTCGTCATATTCTTCATCATCCACGTCAAGTGTTACCTATAAGCTATTTCCTTGCAAACTACGGAAATTGAACCATATATTTTGGACAATAATATGCCTTTCTCTAAAGAAACGTACAAAAATTTGTAAGAAGCAAATAAATCTTTCATGTTTTAGTAACAAAACTATTTTAGAAACATGAACTTCTGACGAATTGTTTTGCTGGTCTCCCTGATAAATCAAAATGTATGCTATGCAGCACATCCGGAGCAAACTGTTTTTGTGCTTCTAGTGTAATCATTCACATAGCATTTACACAGGGCACGAGATATATTTCTATTCAGTTCACAATTTAACAAAAACAATTTCTACTAGCAATCATGTCAGCTAGAAAAACGGTTTTACGCTCTTAAGAAATGTAAAGACTGTTCTAATTATCCAGTATCTATCATCCTCGGGATCTGGTTCATCTTTCGTCTGTTGCCCAGAACCCCATAGTATTTCATCTAAAATGTAAAGAAAAATCAGTGACATTTTCACTACCGATGAAAATAATGTTCCGTCATTTTGTTCTACATAATGAATTTTACCCAACTCTGCTGACATATGGGCTACAAGATTTATATAATAGGACGATGAACAGAAGTTTTTGCACTAAAAATAAATTTGTTGCAGTAGATATATTTGCCTAAATTAAATGTATTAATCAGTAAAAGGAACAGAGAGGGCTTACAATTTATTAACAAAATAATAAATTGCGCCGTTTCTAGAATAAACGGCTGGCCCACACTTTTTTCCGAATAAATGGCTATACAGTTGCTATCAGCGTAGGTTGTCTAGCATAAATGGTTAATTTCTGGCATAAATGGCTCTGCCATTTATTAACCTCTAGCATAAATGACACAGCCATTTATTACTCTAAAGCATAAACGGCTCTTCCTCAACTTTTCGCACAAGAACACTTTGTCCAAAAGCATTTTGCCGAAGAAGCATTTTACCGAAACATGATTTTATCGAAAAGGCCCAGCTATAGCTTATGCGAACAAAAGACGAGAAATTACAAAGAATGACTAAAAAATTACTATCCTTGTACAAGTCTCTCTCTAATATCAAACTGCCTGACTTAATCTGTCCTTCACTGTTGAGAGATATAAAATAGCCTTTGTTTCTGTAATGCTGGAGAGTAATAAATGGCAATGCCATTTATGCTAGACAACCTTCCGTGATAGACAAATTATGAAAGAGAAAGAGCTGTTTATGCTGGAGAGTAATAAATGGCTGTGCCATTTATGCTACAGGTTAATAAATGGCAGAACCATTGATGGTAGGAAAATCGCCATTTATGCTGAAGAGTCTCTCCTAGAACACATTTTTTCTTTCCACGATAGGGAGCCATTTATCTTAGAAACGGCGCAATTTATTTATCTAGTAATAAATTGTAACTGCTGGGAACAGAAGACGTGCCTACTGCAATACAAAAGAAGTTCAGATCAGATAAGTCATCTAACGTTTTACTTGCAAATTAGCATTTTGTGAGAAAAATTGTTTTTTCGATCATCATAAGGTTTTCATATAATCATTTTAGCCAAGTACAATAATTTTGAAACATTTTGAGCCATCATTTTGGACTCAATGTATTATGCTCTTAGGTTTTGCCAAGTAGAAAAAGCTAGACGATGTTGTCAGAGCCGCCGAACAATTGACTAAAGACCGAGGTGATAATATGCTAATATAATTTAACTCCTTTTGCTTTTATCATCATCTATATCAAATGGATTTTCTGTGAAATTTTTCGCGATTAACGATAGCCGCTTGATATGTCCAATTCAGCCATTAATAGTTCTTCGAGAACTTGACTAGAAACACGGTTAAACTGTTCCTCAACAACACATAACGTTGACCTGGATTTCGATACAGCCGACTCCAGAAATTCAGGCAATATGAAATTAGGCGAGATGCACGTAATTCGAATTTTTCGTACTACATAGTAGGCATCTTTCACAGAGCAGACGAACATCTGGTTTTCTGTGTTAAAAAATGATTATTTTCGCATAATATTGTCTTAACAGGTATCAGATATTAATAGAAGTAAGAAAAATCGAATTCAAAAAAAAGTTTTTCTCTATGAAAAATCCCTGAGGGCTACCCCCTCCTTCCCACATTAGTTTCCAGTCTCTAGTGGAAATCCAAGATGACTGTGAGGTGAATATTTCTCGTTATCCCTTAGAAGGACTTAGCAAATCGAGACTAATTGATTGAAATTTATATGACACACATTAAGAGATATCATATCGATATGTCCTATGGTAGAAGATAATAACCAAGATGTGCCAGTTCGTAAATTACATTTGTGTTACAGATAGTGAATTATGAGAATTGTTTTTGCATAGCACATTATTGTGCTCTGTATTCGCGTGCTGAAGATTTATTGTTGACTTCGTACAGACGCTTTGATTGTAGAGATTTGTATGTGTTATTAGTTTTCACCGACATAACAAGTAAGGCGAATTTTGGATATGTGTCATAGCCATGTTTGGACACCTTTCCAGAATTGTGATCAAGTAAATGTGTAAAAGGAGACATTCTCTGTTCTAAACTGAGACACATGCACATTTTCCTAATTGAACAGAATAGATCCTCGGAGAACACATTTTGCTTGCAGTCTATGATTGCTATACCATCTGGTTTCGTATCTAGTCTAGCGCATGTACTTTTTTGTATATATAACCAATTTTTGTGTTCGCTTAATTATGTCTGATAAAGACTTCTTCGAAGTCGAAACGTTACGAAATAAATAAAAACCAGGAAGAGAAGACTTTTATTCTGTTAGTTTTCCAACCGACATTGTATCTATGCCTACATTTCATACATTCATTCTATTCAACCAAACGTTCAATATTTCTAATCAAAAGAAGGAAACTCCTTTCTTCCGTTTTTTCGCTGTCACTTTTCATCGGTTGCTGCTAAGAAGAAGAAGAGAAAGCTCCTTTTGTTCCATTTGTTATTCTTATCCTAGCTGCTCGAATATTACAAGGTTTCAGACGAACTTAGATGGTAAGTGTAGATAAGTCAATCTTGTAAAGAAACTACAACAAAGTCATTGCATCCCTTGCAAAAGCTATGACCATGTTCTACTCATGCTTCATATACCAGCCGTATTTTGTCGGATTCACTGTATCTATCAATGCTGCGGTACTCTAAGTGCTGGGGTTTTTATTGAATTTTAGTGCAGTCTCGAGTTTAGTGCGATATGAGTAAGAACTAGTACGGCAAGAAGAGCTTGTAATCTATAGCGACTGATGTTTGTCGCGGTTCACCGCAGTAAAAGACTCACAGCATCGTTTTTACTCATATCGTGAAGCAATAGAGTTGTTCCAAGGTAAGACTCTTCAGTGCCGCATAGAGCGATAATGAGAACCGTCCAGAACAGGGGACACTGAAAGTGGAAATGAAAGTTTCTTGACAATATTCAATATACTGTTTAGCCGTGCATGTTTGGGACTATGTTTTTGGTATATAATCATGATGTATATAAATTGGGGAAATTATAGTAAAACGGAGAATCCTTAGCCCCTCAAGTTGATCTCTATGTGTGGTCATGCTTAATGGGTTTCCCCGAATCATACAATAATTGATCTCGAAATTGTCGGTGAATAAAGGATTGGAGCAGCCGAGTGTATGGTGAATTCCTTGGGCAAGTTATGAATATTTTGATACGGATCCAAAATTTCACATCCAATGGTAAAATAGCTATGTTATAGCAATCATAAAGACCTGACCCTTTAAACTCATAGAGTAAATAACATAGAGCGTACGGTCTACAATTTACTAAACTGAAAACTTCCCATTCTCTTCGATTATACGTTTATTAACATTTTACGGAAAGAAATAAAATTCTTATCTATAGATCTTATGAACCAGCCAGTAAAGATTCCAGTGCTAATGGAGTGATCGGTATATGACTAGGTCTCCATTCCCACAAGAATTAAAGTCCCTAGCTACCATTTGCTCTAGAATTAAAGCGAAGCCCTTATGTTGCAGATGTATTCGTTCTCTTTGGCTCCTATGTAACTTCCAGGTTTTCGTTTTTTTCTCCACTTGGCATCTCTTTCATCCGTTTATCATCCAATTCCTCAATATCATTTTCAAACACCTCGTAAACGTGTTTATCTTGCCAAAGTTTTTCTTCAAGTAGAAGCATTAAATCGTCCGGCAACCATGCCTTCAGTGTTTGGATTATGGTTTTTTTATTCACCCACATATGAGTAACGAATTTACCGGTACATCCAGAAGTGGACGTTGCATAACCATTGGCTTCTTTACAAGGTGCCAATATCAGTTCAGAACCCAACTTCATTTTATCTCGAAAGTATTCACTAAATGCTCGCTGCTCATAACTCCATGTATTTGCCCACTTTGTACAACCTGGTATGTCTCGAACACAGTGGGCCAAATCTCTTAGTATACTTTTAGTCAAATTATTATTTCTAAAATGCTCGAATATTACGTGAATTAATAGTAGGCTAGTACATAAGCAGATCTAACGACAGAAGATGATATTAGTGATGCATTAATAACTTCAGGAAAGACGTCTAATAAATGAATATTCACACGAGCAATTACGAACCCCCAATTTGCTGTTGATCGATTTTTACTATCTTTATTGCGTTTACCACCTGGATCGTGTGAAAAAAGTAGGCTGCTGGACTCCTTGAAACGCCATCGTTTCATTAAGGATTCGATGCTTATTTGAGGATCAGTTATATATACATCTCCATCAAACAATACAACAATATCATAAAGATAAACAATATCGTATAGATGAGATACTTTAACCCACGTGCCTTTATGGTTTGGAATTGGTGGTGGAGTTATTCGTCTATAATCGTAACCATGTCTAATGGCTTAAAGAGAGAACGAGAAAGAAATATGTGAATTAAATCAGAAATAGCCAAGTCAGAGGTTTTGCAGGTCACAAGTCAATTCACTAAAGAAATTGTCAAGTCAAGTGCGGTAAGGAAATTTTTTCTCTCAAGTCAAGTCAAGTCTAAAAATTTGGCAGAACATAAAATTTTCTAGCGCCTATTGGGTGAGAGACAGTTTTTATAGTTTCAGAAACTCTGTTTCATCGTAAAAACTGCCTAATTTAAACGAAAGTCTCCTGATATCTCTCCATAATCGAAGATCACGTGATCCTCTATTTTGTCCGACAAGTCGAGTTCGAAAGAGTAGTCTTCATTTGTAATCAAATTACTAGAAATGACTCGACTTGAAAATTTTTTCAAGCAAAGTCACGGTCACGAAAAAAATCTTTCAAGTCAAGTCACGCACAAAAAATTCTTCGCCCAAGTCAAGTCTAACTTGGAGCTGAGACAATCCTGGCTTAACTTGCCCAGCTCTGGATTAGATCAATTAAATTGATGTCGTTTCTAGGCAATAATAACGATTTAAGATTTGTTAATAATCAACGCGAGTTTCTAAAACAGGAAAATGCAATGCGTTTAAAAGCGTTGAAGTAGTCTGGTGTACATAGAAGTAAATTGATCTGTAATTATACTAGATAACAAAGGAACTGCATACTAGAGGAATACTTACACTTATTTAAATGTCTTAACACTATATTCCAATGTTGGAGCTCCTGGAATCACATAAAGGAGATGCATATAAAACTTCTAAAACTCATTTATCTCACAATCTTTACTGATCGGACATTTGTAGAGTGTTTCGTATAAGATTTACGATAGTTAGATTTATATCTGCGGTATAACTCTCAGTAGCTATCATTCGATAGATGAGTGTTATTTTTGCTTAAACATTTGATTCAACTAGCTTTAGACTAGCACACAGTGGGCATTTCCTCATAGAGCAGGCGGCATTTTTTGCCGACATAGTTTTTTTGAATCCAAAAGCACTTTTTTATAGGTTTTCGCATACGGTATTTCCAGCAGTGCGGCAAAGGTGAGTCGTGGAAGGTTTTTCAGAGGTTTTTCAGAGACCCAGGCTTCAAAAACCCCTTAGAAAAAGTTTGCAATTGTTTTAAAGCAAAGTTTCAGACTCGCCGTAACCTGAAACCTATAAATTTGTGCTTTGAAAATATTTGCGCGACGCTGAGAGGT
>CAJNOQ010006472.1:0-13584 GCA_905250885.1 Didymodactylos carnosus
GATTCGGCGAGAAATGCTTTTCAGTTTAGAGTGAAATTATTTCATAAAGTTCTATTCAGTTGTCGCATCGTGTGAGGTAATTCAGTTCAATATTTTGTTTGATTACTTATTCACTCTCATTTTCAAAAGTCAATCATGACAGAGAGGCTAAATAGGAATTATGGGATATGAGTTGATTATTAACTGTCCCGTTGTCATAAATAGGTTCTATTTATGATCCGTAACATTTTAGTTTTGCAAAGCAGCTGAATTTGATAAGGAGAAATAGAAGCTTGAATATAATTCTGGTAAGATATTATAGTTTTCAATATTTGTTTAGCGTGTGTAGTGTAATTGTGGAAGAATGGATTTTTGCATTTATTGATTTTATCGCATTTTATTTCAACGCTATGTTCTATTTAACTAATAGAAAGTGATGTCATAATTAATACGTTTCCAAAGTAGATTTAACTGTAATCACACGAAAAACATTGAGAAAACATATAATATATAAATGCAGAGTAAACATAATATGATTTTTCGTTATGGTTTGCGTGCAAACAATAAGTTAATGGTTCACTCACGCTCAGTGTAAATGAAAAGCAAACTAAAAGCCTAGTATCAATGTATCGAAGTTCATTCTCCAGTACGGCACTGATATAAGTATTACAATATCAAGGCCGAATAACTTATATCAGTTGAACGCCACTATTTTGTTTAATGATGCATGTGCAAGCAGCGAATGCAATGTGCCGTTGCGCACCGAAAATTTCATTGGCTTTCTGTTTCTAGTTGAGAAAATGTGAAAAAGACTCAGTTAAACAGCGGATTTCCACTGTGGTCAAATAAATTCTCGAGAAACTGTTGAATACTAAAAATGAAGTATTTAATTATTCTCGGATAATTAATTAATTTCAGACGTGGTCCTGACAACAAAGATGGGCGAGTCATTTTCTCGAGTAACTTAAAGAATCTTCTAGAATTGTTCGTTTGATTCAGATTTGTTCGAACTCAAAACAAAACAATATATAGCGATAAATTTTGTTACCTTAATACACTTGACCTCGATATTTAAACGCACTTGAATGTCAAAGTTCTGACATTCGAATCAACTGCTTTCAAGTAGCGAGATTGAGTGTATTAAAGTAACACAATTTATCGCTATATATTGTTTTGTTTTGAGTCCGAACAAATTTGAATCAAGCGAACAATTCTGCAAGATTCTTTAAATGACTGGTCCAATCTGTCTAACACTATTGTACTCTCCTCATGATTTTGGATACTATTCTATTGCCGTATCATATATATAGGCTGTGTCATCTTATACTGAAAACTGAACTATACATTTGATTTTCTGAGTCATCATGACCAAAACCAATAATTTGAATGAACTTTGATTTAAAAGATCTTTATTAAAAGTAGAAAATAAATGTATAAAATGGAATAATAGTGCGGTTAAAAGTTAAAAATACACATTAGTACACAAGGATAGATGACGCTCTTTTATGAAAACAGAATTTTTTCTTCTAAAAAACATACAAAAATGAATTTATTTGGAAAAAATAGAAAGGAAAACCAATATTTTCAATTAAAGAATTGATTTAAAATGAAAAACTCATTTATTTTGATTCCTTTATATTAACTCCCTTGTTTACTCGTTTCTTCGTTTCTCCATTTAGGTGCCTGGTTCGTACAACATGAGAATGGTTCTATCTGTACAGTTGACGTTCGTGATGATTATTCAAATTTTCCTGGTTCATGTGAATGGGTTAACAGTCCATCGAAAAAAGAAGACTGTGTTCACATTATGACAGTTCAAAGATTTATACGACAAACACCTCGGCCACCAAAATGAAATTTAACAAAATTAAGAAAAGCTGAGCGTGTAAACGATTCTTAACATTGTGAAATGTAAAAGAGAAGAAACAAACAACTTACATGCAGTGAGAAAGGAAGAAGAGAAGAAGAAACCGTAAAATCGAGCGTAAGTTTAGTCGAGCATTTCGAACCCAAAGATGGAATACAGACAGACGAAGATTTGCTCTCCATTTATCTACTCTAAAGATATCTAAAAATGCAGTAATAGTTCAAGATGATACGTGAAGTAAAAAAGACGAAGATCTGCACAAATTCTAAATCTCTCACTTCACTACACACTATGCTATGCTCCTGGCAACAATGCTATGCTCCTTTTTACCTAATTATAATGATAAAAACGTATATAGATATGCGTTTTTTCCGATAAAATATGAATCATTTATGATGCACTAATCAGCATTAGTCCAGTAAGTTCAGTTTTCCGTGAAAAAAACAACCATTATATAATAGGAATCTGGCAAATAAGGAGATGTCTCTTTTCACATAAGATATTCCATGTTTCGTCTCAGAGCGTCAAGAGAGAAGAAAGAGAACAGAGAGATATGCACCCCTTATTTATGCTAGTTCTCTAATATACTGGCCCGAAACGTTACAGTAAATATGCAGTAATTACAAGAAGATTGTATATGATTTCTAACCGACGTTTCGGATCTAGATAAATCTGTTATCAAAAAACAGGTAAGAGCAAAATACAAAGAGAACATATTCTATATATCGTAACTAGACAAAGACTCTATTAGCCGATCAAGATATTCCATAACTCAAATTTTCAGAATTACTATGTATCTTAAAATATAAGACCTATGGATGTTTTTTGAGTAATTTTTGACAGGAATGAGGTGTAGACTGGTAGTTTTTATCGTCCGAAAGAGGGACATGTTTCCATAAGAAAAAATATTTTTAGAAGGGTTTCTTAAAATAGGTTTCTAGGAATTGAATTTAATTACTTAATTTAATCCTATTAGAAGTTTCCGATAAACGGTTTTCCAAAGAACTCCTAGAAACCTATTTTAAAAAACTCTTCTAAAAATATTTCTGCTTATGATAGCATGTTTCCTAATAATTAATGTTCCTAAGTCTCCTTTGTCGAACGATAAAAATCGCAAGTCTCTGTTTCATTCCTGTCACACGTTACGCGAAAAACATCCATAGGTGTTATGTTTTGAAATACAGAGTAGAGTCCCTAAGTAATGCTTGATTGTAGAAATTTTAGTTGTAGTGTATTTCTGTCACAAAGATCCATATGTACAATGTCTGTGTGTAAGTGTTTATTATAAAGAGTGTGCGCGTGACTATGTATGTATCAGGCGTGACCTAACACGAAACACAAGCCACTTATTTTCGAGAATAAAAATTGATATTACATGCTTATGATCATCTGGCCCATGGATTTGCCATCTTTGCTCTTATGTAAAACTATCCATTTGTTCTAAGATTGTAAACGGAATCAGTTTTTACTAAAATTTGGTCGGACAACGATACAGTAGCGATTCATTATAGTGGTGTGGCTTTATCAGATACAATCGTACAATAAACTAACATTTCAATTCACAAATATGTTTATTTTATCTCATTATAACACTGAATAACGAGATTATTCCTGACATATTCATTCTATCTCACAAAGAATAAATATTCCAAAATTTATTAAAATACTGATAAAAAATAGTCGGCTATATACATACAATAAAAAAAGTAACGTTTTATATCGCATAAAAGTAGTTCAACATTCATTTAGGGATTGTTAGCCGATTTACTCGTGTCTACATGTCACCGATCGTTCTCGTCATTCAGAGGAACCAAAAGCGGTCGTTGGTCTTTAATTCATCTTGTTTCATATTTCCGATATCTAGCTAACTAGTTAATTTTTTTGAGAAACTAGCAAACTTAGTAACAGCAAAACAAGTAGCACAAAGTGATTGAACAACAATAAGATCTATCATCGAAACAGCTCGATAGCACGAACACCAGCTAGATTATCTGATTTTGGTTTAACTGACGACGTCCTTACATAAAAAAAAGAAATTAATTACTTAAAATTTAACTGAAAAGAAAAGCATAGAACGAACATCAACAAGCATAAAGAAAATAATACAAAACAAGAAAAATTTGAAACTCAGTGTCTTTTTTATTTCTGCTAACTTTCGGAGTTTTCCTCGATTGACTTTTTAATAGTATCGATGAATTTATGACGTTCAACAACTTCACCGGCTTCCACCGTATCGCTGCCGAGTTTTGCTAAACTATGACCTAGATATTCTACCACGTCAGCAACATTTTTCTTGAAACCTGCAATACAGAGAAGAAATACAATAAATTATAACATCTTTCTGGGTAGGTTTATACCTACGCACCGGATGCTGTATCATGAAAGGCATTTCTAACTTCAGCCACTGTTTCGTTCGATGTATCTTTCAGTGCGGTACCTAAAAAAAGTACTCACAACTTAATTAAAACGTGTCCTGCAGAAATCATTATTTTTCCTCATATACCTGCATCGTGTACTTTAACACCCGCTTTTTCTAATTTTTCACCAACAAGTTCATTTGTTTTTGTATAGGCGCCACCTAACAAATCACCAGCTTTATGTAGGCCGGTTCGAAAAGCACTACCAACTGTTCTGCCAACTAATGTTACTTCTCGTCCAAGCCAACGAAGAAAATTACCCATTTTATCAGCCGTTGTACCATAACCATACTGTAATTTACTGTAAATATTCGAGACACCATCAGCCACGGGACCATCATACGATTTAACAGCTTTTTCAGCTGCTTTATTTTTACCATTTTCAATCCTGTGACCGAGATTTTCCATTTCTAGAAAGGAAAAAATAAGTTGAAACAATCTTTAAATATTTCAGTGCCAATAAGGATTGAACTTAACTTTATATAGATTATCTTATAAGTCGAAAATAGCGAACTACTACCAAAATATTGAAATACTCTGTCACCATTGATTGCATACTATAAGTCCTAGTAATATAGTTTGTTGATAATCATAAAAGAGAGATGAAAATGCAAGTTTTCAAATTATCACCATTTTAGAATGATGTTTTGTCTGTAGTTTCCTCTGCAGAATGCGTAAACAAAATATCGATTGCACAACTGAAATTCTACAGTTTCGCCTTTTCCTCGGTGTGTTTTCTACGTATTATTACACGGTAAAACTCAATGAGTAAACTAACTCAGAATAGAGGGAACGACTAGGATTTTTGTCTAAACGTTGGAAACAGATCCTTGTTTTTGTTCTATGTGTAGTAAAACGTTCATAGCTTTCAGTTGAATGATTATTTTATTTTTTCGAATCAAGTATTGATACCTTTGCCAACCGTTTTATAGACTTGCCCAATTTTTGTTTCAATTTTTTCGCCAACTTTGATTGCTGTTTCTTTCACAGAGTTTCCCGCTGCAACAGCATGATCTATGACTTTATGTCCAACGACATAGACATCTTCTTTGAATTTGTGATCAGCCTTTTTTACTGTTTCTCTAATTTCATGTCTGATCTGTTTGTATTGTGTCACATTTTCGTTTCGTTTTATTCGATTGTGATCATAGTGTACAGCAGCATGATTCAAATTCACAATCGAAGTAGTTATAAATAAACAAAATAGTAATTTTTTAAATAAGTTTTTCATTTTTCATATTAGTCTTGTTGAAATGATCATAATTACTAATGAACTAAAAGAAAGAGTCAACACAAATCAAGCGGTTGAGTCTGACATTTATGAAAAAGATGATTTTGAGTCAATAATAAGAAAATATAAGAATTATTTAAAGATTCAAATACAAATAAAAGGCACGATGCTCGTATGACTTTTTGTTTTAAAAAAATATTTTGGCGCGTGGTGAAGAAAATATCATCTGATGTTTATCTCTTTTCGGTCCAGAATACTCTGGATCTTGTAAAATGCCGTTTAATTCGGTCCCTAAATTGTATGCATTAGTATGTGTCTTTTTTCTAGTTTAAAACTCTCCATATGATTATGCTTCAAGGTGCTTCTCTCATTAACTAGAAGGAAAAAGAGATGAAAATATGTTGTTTTGAAAAAAACAGTTTTCCATTTTTCAGTGCTGTGTCTTGTATAAATCTGAAAAGATCAAGTTTAAAGAGATGCGTCTAGCAAGTGGTGACAGCGTTTTCCAGTTTGCACCTAAAATCACAGAAAAAACGAGTATTTTCCATCCCAAAAACGTCTTCCAAAACTAACGTTTCAGTATAATATATTTTGCACTTTTCATCAATTTTACATAAATCTTCTTCTATTTATCACATCAATATTGAGGCTGGGCGAGTTTCATTCCGGACCGGAGACATTTTCTAATGAATCGCATTTGGGTTTTATATACATCGAGTCCAATCGATTCAAGTTTTAAGGTAAACGAGCAACAGAAAATTTTAATTTTGAATGGACTTCAGATTTGATTATAAGTGTTCAGGACTTAGACTCGGATTGAGTTTTTAATAAAAACAAACGGCATATTCAGAATCAGCACATGAAACTGCATCGAACTATACAAGAAACAATAACTTTTGTATGAAAAACTCTTAATAAAAAATGTTCACCCTGGTTCTTACGGTGATTTTTTGACAGCATTTATTTTATTTGTACGATTTTTGCGTTAACTAGAGAACAATAATAATTTATGAGAAAAGATTTATTGGCAAATTGTTCACTGTGGAGTCGTGAAACACTGAAATTAACCTCAGAAAATATCTATCATTCGTTCGCTGAATTATTCATGCGTCTGTAGGTTTGCTGATACTTGTAACCTTTTTCTCGTGCAGTTTTTTTACCTTTTAGTAATATACATCTATATACATCAGGATACTTGCAAAAAACCACAAAATTATTAATGAATTCAACTTTTTTTAATCGAAAAAACAATCTTAAAGCATTTTCATTTAATAACCAATTTATTGAACGCTGATTAGTCAACAGTACCTTTCTCAGCTACAATAAAAAATATTCGAATCTATTTTATATAGTATATATACAGATCTCTAGCGCTATCTAGCGTTCACCATTCAATCAAAAAGTTTCTTTGTTTTTCAGAAAAGATTGAACAAAATTATTCAATAAAACTAAACACTGTTGGAGAGAAAAAAGAACTAAAGAAGAAGAAATACTATGGACTACAACTATTTCCACTGATTATATAACACGAACTAACAATAAATTCATCTTCTAAGAATTTTCATCTTGTTCTCTGTTATTTGATATTCCATTTCTAATAATTTTTCTTGTTTCTGTATTGACTTTTCTTGTTTGTAATGAATTTGAACTACCAAGTGGACGTTTTAACTCTCTTTTTGAGGAATAAATCGACAACGTATCATCGTAATTAGTATTCGTACGAGTTTTATAGGATGATAAAGGCGAGTGAGAAACATTCATTGATGTTGTATGATAGATTGGTAATCGAGTAGATGTTGTCGTCATCAATCCACTGTACTTCTTTTTAATATTTTCCACTATTGAATTATCTGATTTTTTACTATCACTGTCATTTTTGTCATTTGGATTTGTTAACACTAATAAGCGATCGTCATTTCCATTTGAATATGTATGAGTATCATCATATTTCTGAGTATGAGCCAATAATTTTAACGTTTTTATTGCAGAAATAATTTCCTCAATTTTCGATACTTCTAAAAAATATTTACATGTTAGAACATCAACTTACCAAAAATCAATTTATACCTAATTGATTTGCAACTTGTTCAATAAATTTGTGATAATACGGAACAAAATCATCATACGCACGAATTTTCGTTATTGCCCTATAAAATAGAAAGTTCACACTATTATATTCTTTATAATGATGATATATCACTTACTCGCTCATATCATTTATTTTTGTTAATTTTTTAAATGTATAAAATTCATTTGATTTACAATCATCTAAATTTGTCTGTAGAACTTTTATTAATTTGGGACAACTCGTCTTGTATGTATCTAAAATATTCTGTGTAAAAAAACTCGGTCTTGTTTATGCTCTCTATTTTTCTTACCTACACCTAATGCACTTGCAACTGACTTTTTAAAATTACTCAATTCTCCTTGTTTATAATACAATTCATTGAGTGTCGTAGGTATTTGTGTGAAACATTTTGAATCAAATAATGACTGACATTGCTCAATTATACCCAAGCAAAATTGATAACTTGGATGATGATCTTTGTAAATCTTGAAAAATAAACCAAAAATACTTTAAATTATTCATGAGTGAGTGAATCATTTCCATTCATCAACTGCTAGTTAAAGGAATAATTTTTTGTTTGAACGAGATTTTAGGATTTGTGTAAAAATGTGAAAATTTTAACGTGCCCTGCTTTGAGACATCACCGTCAAATACAAGTGTAAAAAATCATAAGATCGCGATCTCATGATTTTTTACAGACTTTCATAGCGCTTTTTGGCCGTTTTATGGTGTAAAAACTTCGATCTGACAAAAGATTTGCTGGTCATCGAGAAAGAAATACCTAGCGGTAAACCAGAACAATTATGAGGTTTATTTTCTGTTTTCTACAACTTCGAGTGTTATGTTACTAAAAACGATGCAAGGGAACTGAAATTGTTGAAGAAATTGCATAGAAACTGACACAAAAAAAAGATCGACTACCTTTATCCCTATATAATTTCCGTTTTAGATGTTGTTTAAAATCACTAGATTTTAGTATTCATTTGTTTCTCTGTTATTATTTCACATTTAGTTCATACGGTTTGGGAGAAAACATCCTTTTTTCAGCGAAACAAGAACCTGATACAGACGCTCGATGCGTGATAAGTCGGGTTCTGATTTGAAATGATGTGTCAGACTGATTTTCAGGCTGAAAAACTCATTCCTCGTTTTTTAGTTCAAATCCTCTTTAAAAAAAATTTCTAATCCTCTTTCATTCCTCTTTTTTCACGAAATTGCAAACAGAGCCCAGATGAGCACTCACATGTTAGTACAACCTTCATACAAATGGGTCATCATAACTCGTAGTTTCCTTTTGCACAGTTTAATACAATGGGAAAATACGTAGTTGGAGAAGTGCAACGTTTGAAGGTCGGAAGATTGAATCCAGAAGAGAACTTCAAAAATTGTTCTAATACCATTTCTGGCACGATTCCTAAGCTTCTGATATTGTTACTAGTAACAAGCCTAGTAATAGGTGTCACTTCCTCCTATAAGTTTCAATGACTTGTATATCGCATGAAGAAAAACATTTCAGCTTTTGCTGCAAAAAACAGTGTGATATATGGAGTCGTAGCGATGATGAAACAAAAGAGTGAATAACGTGTTTACATAACTGTTAAAACCGGCGACCGTTAACTGAGCGTGTTTCTGTCTTCAGTTAACAGTGTAAAAAACGATCAAGAAACCAGAACTGGACAAGTCACGGGTTTTCCAAGTCATAAGTCAAGTCACCAAAAATCTTCTCAAGTCAAGTCGAGTCAAGTCATGAGTAATAAAAAGATTTCTCCGGTCAAGTCAAAAGTCATAACTTGACATTTTTTTCCGTAGAAAAATTTCCAAAGTGGAGCTGGGCAGGTTACAGTTTTTCTCTAAGCTTCGATTTTTTCTTTAGATACGATGTTTCTTTTTCGTATTTCAAAAGATAATCATAAAAAAGACAATGTATTGATGATGCCTAACATAGTTTCATATTATTCATATTATAACAGATTTGGACTCAACTGAGATACAATCCATATTGTAATCACGTACCTCAGTTGAGAAACCATTATTTCTGCGAAAATATTCGTTTTTCAACTGAGATACAATTTTGACACGTGCAATTGTGCAGTGTACAAAGGTCTATTATTCAATAGTGAATGAAATAAAATTAGGTATATGATGTATCTCTACAGACTATCTAAGTGTGCAAAATGGCGTGAAAGTCGCTGTAATTCTTGTAGATTTTGTAGAACTATTGAATAATAGACCTTTGTACACTGCACTCTTGCACAATAGCACGTTTCAACGCATGTGTCTCAGTTGAGAAACGAATATTTTTGCAGAAATAATGATTTCTCCACTAAGATACTTGATTAAAATATGGATTGTACCTCAGTTGAGACGTTACGTTATAACATCAACATTCCCAAAACATTATGAATTATTATTTAAAATTAGATTTCATAAGAGGTTTAAAAATATGCGTGACTTCACTTGATTTTCTATACCGAGTCACAAGTCAAGTTTTTTAAAAAAATTTTCAAGTCAGGTCAAGTCAAGAGTCATAAAAAATTTCTCACGTCAAGTCACAAGTCAAAAATGATTTGACTTGCCCAGCTCTGCAAGAAACGGCTCGTTAATGGTGATAGAAATAAAAATCGAGATCCTGTTCCGTTAACTGATAGTTTTTAGGCCGTTAATTAACGTTCAAACGATGGCGTGTGTATAGTATCGTTTCCAGTTCATTTTTCAATTGTTTTTGCGACGTTAACTGCCGTTTTCATGATGTCCGTAAACAACCAGTTAACGATGAGTTAACAGACCGTTTTGGTTCATCTAGACGCAATATGAAATTTTAAAGACTTACAGAGTATTAAAGATTCTTACAAATTCGAAATTGCTTTTTTACTATGAGAATTTTATTAAAATTCAGCATTGTTCTTGTTACACTACTTTCAACTGTATCTCACGTGTTTATTCCTGGCTCTAGAAAACTGTAGTTTCTCATTTTGTAGAGATCAAACACTACTCGTTAATACTAGAAAGGAGAAAATTTTGATTTTTCTTTACTTCGCGAAAAATTTGAGCTGTTTTAAATGCGATAGTGCTACGGATGCCATTGAAAACTATTCGAATTTATTGATATCCATTCTGGAAAGAAAAAAAACTGGATGATCTTATAATTTATCGGACGAAAAGTAGCTTTTAAAAAAAGACTTCTTTCCTCGAAAATAAAGAAAGTTGATAAAATTTTGACTACAGATTCGGTAAGATAATCTTTAATAATACAGATGTTTAAGAAGTTTTAATACTCTATAAATCTTTGATGTTTCATATTGCAAACTGTCTTATAAATTCTCACACGGCTGTAGAACAGTCCATGCTGATATATCAACTAGTCATTGACTGATATGCTTACCCTATCTGAACATTTGCATATGAAATGATTGAGATTATTGTTATCACTAGTAACTTGATCTCGTGCATTCTAAAACAAAATAGAAAAATCATATTAAGTTTCTATGGTAATTCTCACTAATATATTGAACGAAACCATTAAAGTCTTTCTGAGTCAATCAGGTTATTTAACAATTAATTTTACATTTTTTTTTCCATGTCTAATTTCTGTCCATCAACACATATTCATCATCACTCTCTTATAAAAAATATATTCTTATGTTGTATAACAAACTATAAAAACCGTTTAAAATTTAAACAAAAATTACTTATTGGACGAAAAATTGCAAAAATAAAATTAATGATTAACAATCAAACAAAAGATGTGGACGATATTGACTTTAATCAAGAAAAAATTGATCATCATTTAAATAAAAATAATAAAAATATTTTATATAAAGCGATTAATAACAATCAATTATCCTTATTCACCGATGATCAACTATCAATAACAAAACAAGAACAATTCTATGATCACTCTCATCATCAATCGTGTCCACAATGTAAAATTCTTACATTATTTCAACTGAATCGTTCAGCAATTTATATCAATCCAGATATTCAAAGGCGACTTCATACTTTAAAAATGGCTGTAATAGAATCAGAATTTCATGGAAAAAATGAACAATGTCATTTACATAAAGATAAATTGAAATTGAAATCAATAACAAATGGTGAAGAAAAATTAATATTAAACTCTACTCCTATATCAGCAAAACGGTAATAACAAAAATATTCAAATATGACTAATACGTCATCTTATAAACAAAACAAAGTTATTATTTATTACTGATCATGCGATCATCGATTTTACTCACCTGTTGAACTCGTTTTTGATTTGATTTATCTTTGAACATATCTGAAAATGTTTGCCAAACATAATTTCTCATATCATGATGACTGGGTTTCGTGTGTTTTTCATTATTATTTGTATTATATTTTGATGATGATAATTGACGATTATGTTTTATACACATATGAAAGAGTTCATGAATAAACTAGAAACGAGATGAGACAATAAAGAAATGAATTTATCTGTATTATTAAACAAAGACGAAGAAATATTACTCGATGATTTGTTCCTGCTTGAGAATCATTATTCATAGTTGAATGTTTAGATTTATCATTTTGTTCCATTGTTCGTCTAAAATAGTTGAAGAAGACATATTTCATTTTGACCGATTATAACTAGAAAAAAACTGAATACTTCAAAAATTAGGGATCAAAATTTCAACTATTTTAATATCAAACTAAATTCGAACTTGGCTATCGAATGGTAAAAATATATTATGTTTATATTTTATGCTAGCCCAGATATTCAAATTTTAAAATGCAGAATATTTTCGAAAAAATTTAATTGTTTTATTTAATTTTTGTTTTGTTACTTTAGGAAAAGCTCTTTATTATATAACTTTTCAAAGTATGTAGCAATTATGTCAGCTGAGAAATTATTATTTAAAGTGTAGACTGCTGATGGTACAACAGGAAAGATTTTGACCTCGTTTTCAGTCTCAACTTCCTCAAACTTAATGGGCTAAACTTAGATATGGTTGGTGTTTGGTTTCTAATGAGAATTTTAGAAAAAATAAGTTTTTTCAACTTTGGATTTTAAATTTAAATTATAAAAATTTAACTTTTTTTGAAAATGAAAAATAACTTTTTCCAGCATGAAAAAGATCATATCGAGGTCTCATGTGTTTCATTTCCAGAAGCTGTTGACTCAAAATCAAGCATTGAAGCCTTGGAGACGAGACTTGGGGTTAATTCTTGATAAAATCTTACGCATCAGAATTTTGAAAAAATCGATGACTAAATTTTGGTACAAAGTATACTATTAATATCGATAAAATGAAAAACAACTTGAATGTTTTTTTCTAATTTTTTCTTTATACATCAGTTGAGCCCAACAAAAGCGTATAATTTCGAAATTGACAGTTCAAGTCCTCAAGCATACCTTCGTTCACATATAGTCTCTTCTATTATACAAATTTGTTCTCACTATTATGACTCGAATTATTCTAAAATATTGAGATTTCAGCTCTCTAGATTTTATCAAGATTTTCTCATGAGTTCTACTAGGATCGATTTTCTGTTTTATAATACTTCGAGTACTGATACCAACGGACTTACTTAAAACGTATCAATAAACAGTAGATTTGATTGTACTTACAACTGATCTAAACGTTTTTCCATAACGTCAATTGTTTTTCTTAATTGTGCTATGGTTCCTTGACAATTATCAAGTTGAATTTTGTAAGACTAAAGTAAAATATCATATATTATTAACAGCTTAATAATAAACGTGTTTTTTAGATATAATATGGAAACAGAGCAGTTTACCATAATCACACAAATTCTAGTCACATCTAGGTATTCATACAACTGATATCAGGACATCTAGAAAAAAATTGTATAATGCGAAGAATCGTTTCCAGCTGCGGAATGTCTCATTTTGTAGAGAAATATTTGCTCTATGTACTTAGGGCATACCAAAAGTAGTGGCAATGGTACTTTAATTCCTTATAGAAAACTTAAAGAAACTTTCTTTCTATATAGTTTGATAGAGAAAAGAATGCTCTATTTTTCTATGCTAGTTGATCAT
>CAJNOQ010006473.1:0-13583 GCA_905250885.1 Didymodactylos carnosus
AAATGTCTATTTTGAAAATGGTTCCTACGACGAGAAATCACGGTACACAAAACCGATTACGGATATCGTTACTACATACGAAATAAAGATTCTTTGCTTACTCAATTATGGTACGCGATTTCAAAGCCGATAAATAAAAATATTTTTTGATGAAACAGTATTATCATTCGTTACAGACCGCAGTATAGATCGAGGAAGAAGATTTTGATCCGATAGGTTTGGAAGTTTCGATAAGCACACAGCGGAGTCTTTCAGTGTACAATTATTTAGAATCTTGATTCAGAAATTCTGTTTCTGAAACTGATAATCTCAGTTTTGGAAAAAACAAGCGGCGGCAACGCTGCGTCCATTAAGCACTGCGATAGTTCTCTTTTCCTTCTAAATGTCGCTAAAATCGATGCAGGAAAACAATTGGAAATCAGAAGAAAATCTTAAAAAGCAGCTCCTGAAATCAAGAGAATTTTTATCAGGAGAAAAGTCTAAAAATCAGGAGTCTTCTGGTCAAATTATGAGATTTGACAATTCTGATTTCAATCCAAAATTTAAAACAGTAATTATTGCAGTTTGAACGATTATTTATCGATTTTACAACAAAATTTGATAAAAAGCAAAGGTAAAGTATCGATTAACATGCATAGTTTTGCGACTATGTAAAATTAGATAGACACACATTGACTTTTTGCACTAGACATTTTCGTCTTCATTTCCGAGTATATTACGTGGAAAGGTTCGTGATTGAGATAAAAGTCTATATTCTTGTCGAGAATTGTCTAGTGAACTATCAGATTGCCGTCGTTCTTTCCTAAAATCTTTACGCCACGAAAAGAAAACTGATGTTTATGAAATTTTTCAATTTCTTGAAACAGTCGAATCTTACATGTTTCACTTGACTGAATTTTAATCCCGTTCAGCACTGCATAAGTAATAATACTTTACAGTACAAAATGCTAATACCGAAAATAAAGATAGACATTATAAGAATAATAGTGTAGAAAATTTTTAAATGAGAATGTCATTTGTTCTCGAAGTATATAAAAAAGAAAAATAGAAACTGGAATGTAATGTTATTTTATGATGAACGAAATTGTATGGATAAGATTTAAATGTTTTATTATTTTTTTTCTATGAAAATAGTCCATCAGCAGAATTTAATGTCTTTCTTATTTGTTCTAATCGATTCTTTAATTTGAGTAAATGTGATATGGATTAACTGCAAAATTTTTCAAAATTTTAACTCGAAAAAACTGTGTTTCGTCAGTATAAACTTGAATGTATGCGTTGTTCTCACATCGGATAGGCCAAAATGTAGGCCTTGAAATTCTCTATCGAATGGCTATGACGCGAATTTCTGTCGTTATTTCTGTGTTTTCAGTAGTTTCAGTTCAGAATTCAAAATCGTTGTCAGAAAATTTTTTATTTTTTGAAAGTTTTGAGGCATTTCGATTTTTGTTCAGTCAAGACGGAATCTCCAGCTTCAGTTTCATCCCTATATATACCATTTTGTACAGAATTAAACGGCAAATCTTTTGCAGAAAACAGTTGAATTTTATTATGTGTATTTCATATACATAACGTCAATTACAGAGAGGGTCAAAACTTAGTACCCATCCTTTTTATACGGTTATAGAGAGTCAGTAAATTGATCTCTCGATCCTTTCAATCTCTTCAAGCATAGTGAACCCTTACGTTTGTCATAGACAATAAACTTTACTTCTTTTCTATGTTTGTCTATCAAATTTCACACAATCGTAAAATTATGTACGTTAATCAATACTTTACCTTTGTTTTCTATCAACTTTTGTTGTAAAATTGATAAATAATCGTTCAGACTGCAATAATTGCTGATTTAAATTTTGAACATCAATATGTTTGAAATGGAATTGATCTATATGATATGATTTACATTTAATTCATAATTGTAAACATTCTCTCTATAGTTAGTCATTCATCATTCATTGACAAATGCTGTACTTACCGACTGAAACGAAGTATACTATCACCATTGGTTGTTGTTGAAATAATTTTGTTTTTCTGTTTTATTAACATTGAGATATGTAGTTGGTGAATGTGATATCTGTATAGGTTTAACATGTGAGATTCAATAAAGTATTATGATTATTCTCGTTATATAATCGAGTATACCATTATGGGAAAAAAAAGTAGAATGGGTGACCTGAGGCTATGGAAGGTTTTTTCACATTTTTTTTATAGAATTTTAAATTCATTAAGAGGTTTGCTATTTTTACCACTTTTAACATTAGTCATGGTCAGATCCAAATTTTACAAACAATATGACCGACTGACGCTAATTTTCCCACGTGTTCCAGTTTTTTCGAGTTTTCACAGTCTAAACTGGTTTTAAATCAAAATAAGGGTGATATTCGAAATGACCATCAAAAACTGCGTCCATTGATGTGTATATGAAGTTGTTTGGAGAAAAATAAAATTTCAGCAAAAACTTCAATTCAGAAAAACCAAAAAAATGTTGAAATTTTATTTTTCTCCAAACAGCTTCATATACACATCAATGGACGCAGTTTTTGATGGTCATTTCGAATATCACCCTTATTTTGATTTAAAACCAGTTTAGACTGTAAAAACTCGGAAAAACTGGAACACGTGGGAAAATTAGCATCAGTCGGCCATATTGCTTGTAAAATTTGGATCTGACCATGCACTTTTATTTGAAAAATTTTTTCTGATTTTGTAGCCCATTAAATTCTCTACAAAATGCAAGTAGTGAGAATTTTCGGCATCTCCTTGTCTCTTTATAAACTAGCTTAGTTGGGAAAAGGGGTTGAAGAAAAACAGGAATGACAAGAACAAGAAAAGACTTTTTTCCACAATGATAAGTTAATTTGAAAAAACGAAAAACTGGGTGAATTTGTTCAGTTTCTATCAGGCTTTCGAATGAAATATTGCACGAACAGAACGAATAAAACTAGACTGAGTTATAGCCAAAATTTCAGAGATGGCTCATTTTCACAGATTATCGCTGGTCTCATTTTGTAAATTCTATAACTTAGTCAGATCAAGTCCCAGAAGGCAAAAAATTTATTCATAACCCCCGTTTTGATTGTAGAATTGAATGAGATCATCAAAAGTATATGTCAATTTTGGCCATGTTATGGCGTTTCTCAACGGGTTCAAGAAACCTCACTTAAATCACCAAAATTTAATAATAAATTTATAAAGACCGATGAAAAATCATTGCATGAAGGAGCCTAAACAATATAGAAACAAACAAACCCTATTAGACAACGATCAGCGCGAATTTCATTATCTGGAATATCTTCTGATTGAATAACAAATAGATATAAAAGATGTGAAATGAGCCCTAAGGAAAACAGAAAAAATTCCGATACAAGGCAATACTACTACTATTGCTATTTAAACATTTGTTTACAGATGTCATGAGTCAATTCTAGTAGAAAATCTGTTTACTCGAAGTATAAAGGATTTATTTTCAATTATCCCTTTAAGCTTGTTCAGAAAAAAAAACAGAAAAACGAGCTATACATTGAAAGGTAAATAATCATGATTCTTCGTTTGACTCTTACAATTTTACAAGGACAAAAGCAGTCATTTTAAAGACTGAAAAAATTATCTTTATATTTATAAATGAATTAAACGAACAAATTTAACATGATTATGTACTCTGTTAAATTTTTCAACTAATTTTATAATGAAATAATTATTTTTGATACTATAACATCTATCGTTCTATGTGTACATTTAATATTCAAAATAAAAAACACTTAATCACATTGCTGTTTAATGGGTAATAAAAGTGGAATATCAACGAAGACGTGTCCTTATTGTGATGGAAAACGCTATTACAAATATTACTTGTTATGTTTATGTCACGAAGTTATTCGAGATCCTGATAATTCTATGAAAATGACAAAATATATTAAAATATCATGTCGTCAAGATCCATCTGATCTTGTTCATCATGATCCTGGTGGTGGGAGAGTAAAATGTTTTTTTTGTAAAGGAAAGGGTCACGTTGATTGTAATAAACATGGATATTATATAAATCATGATACAAAATTACCTCGTACTACTCGAGAATTAGATGAATATTTGGTTCGTGCAGTTGGCAATGGAAAATATTTGAAACGATGGTTAAATGACAAAGAATGGAAAAAAAGACGACAAAATGTTAAAAATAATCTGACAAATTATAAACCTAATATAGTTACTTCAAACGAATATGTACGATGAATCTTATCTGTTTCATTATTGCTTCTGTTGACAGACTTTTTATTTATTGTTGATTGTAGAATACCAGAGACAAGGAAGAGTTCGAATTTTTTCAGAAAAGATTATGATATAACCGCTACTCATCTTGTCCCCTTCATCCTGCAGAAAATAGATATATTAAAATTGTGCATATACTATGGAAAGACTAGTGGATCAATAGAGTGCATATTGTCTTGAGAGTCAAGCGAGTTACTACCGCAAACAAAGTTAACCTATAGATCGCTGAGTTTTCTAAAAGTTAAATTTTTTCCAATTTTTGTGAATCAATTTTATTTTTCATATATCGGGTGCGGTAGAGAAAATGAGTCTCTCAGTATTTTCTATTTTTCTCGTGTAAGACTCTGACGTTAATGTTTTTTCTAAAAGATACTCCGCGAAATACTCAACAAAATTATACCTAAACTTTAATTTCAGAACTTCAATCAAGAAAACTACGCAAATTAGACGAAAAACGAAACAAATGAAAAAGTTTGTAAATTTAGTCTTTTTTTCGACTTGAACTTTTTTCTTCTGCTATTATTTCCGTAAAAAAAGTGAGAACTCAGTTCATTTTGTACTTTCGAACGTGCTCTTTCTTTTGGTTGGTAATAAAAGTTTTTTTAGAGCAGATCATGTGCTCGGGAACGAAGTTTCAAAAATGTCAAAAAATTGACAACAATGTGCTCAACTAAGAAACGGAAAACATCATCGAAGTTTTGATTTTGCAGTTAGGTTGAGAAAAGCAATCATTTCTGATAAAAAAACAAAAAAAGATCGAAAAATCTTTTGTTTTGATGAAGTTATGAGACTTTTGCTGAAAGCATACGCAGTTTTTAGAAAAATGAATGAAAAAATGCGTGACAACCGACAGAAAAATTATTATTTCTCCATGAGCTTTTGTGTGAAAACATTTGAAGTATAGCTAAAAAATAGAGCGAAGTCAGGGCTACAAAATGGCTAATTCAATTTTCTTTACTTCCAAATCGTTAACACAAGAAATCGTTCTTGAGTTTAGAAAGTTTTCATTTGTTTCGTCTTTCGTCTAATTGCGTGCTTGATTGAAGTTCTGAAATTAAAGTTTAGATATAATTTTGTAGAGTATTTTGCGGCGCATCTTTTAGAAAAACATCAACCTTAGAATCCCAAAACACGATACAAAAAATTGAAAATACTGAGAGACTCATTTTCTCTGCCGCATCCGGTATATCGTCCTAATTGTACGCCTGGTTCTACAGTAGTTATTTTTTTATAACCAAGACGAATAATTCGTTCTATGCCATTTGTTCCATCTACTTATTTAGGTTGTAATATTGAATATTTGTTTTTCCATGATATTCTGGTTGTTGCAAGTGTAGGATACATAGAAAACAGAAAAATATGAATAAGATTAAATTTTTTACGATAAAATAGAATGGCATTAGCTTTTTTTGAATATTTACACACTGCATCAACATAATGTAATCATTTGAGAGTTTTATGTCTTCAAATAGTAATGATTGCAGCTAGTAACATGTATACTTACATATCTTATGAAGTTACTTCACATGTTTGAAATAATTATGAACATATACAAGGTATGTATTTGAGCACAAAAAAGCATGGTTAGTAGAATATTGACTGACTAATGAGAATGCAGGAGAATTTTGAATTTAGAAGATACGGACGGAAATATAGACATTATTTGTAACAATGACGTCTAAAACTAAAACAAATCTGACTGCATAATTTACAAGGTGGAAAATAATCATGTTTGAACTCCGAAACATGCCGTACATTTCTTATCAGGTATTAACATCAACGATTTTGAAAGTAATAACAAATAAGTATTCTTCTAAATTATCACTTTTGAAAGATTTACCGTCAAATTTAGTTTGAGACGAGATTTTTTTCTTGTCAAGGAACGTTGTTTAACTATCTTAAAAGAAACAACAGAATTTTAAAAATATGAAATGAATGTTGCTGTATTCGTTTTAATGCATCCAATTTTTGGCCACCAATCGCTCGTAAGATATTGAGTACTTCCTTCTCGTACCAACTAATGAACTAACTAGTCAGAAAAACAGGATCAAGATGCTTTATTAAAAATTTTCTTTCCTGTTTCGATCTATAAAGACGTATATACTTTATATTTGAATAATCACCATTAATATTACGATTCAACAAGAAAAACTGAGCACATCAGCCGTTTGATGAAAAGAAAAAAGTGTGATAAATACGACTTCTGATTGTTATTATAAAAATCTGTTTCCAAAATAAAAAATGCATGCCCGTATGAAAAACTATGACATATTGGGAAAAGAGTGACATCATTTTTTAGGTTGTCTTCTTAGTGTTTCTATAAAGATTTTTGAAGAAAAAAAAGAAAATTGAACCTGCACAAATGGAGAGAAGAGAAAAAAATCTCAAAAACAAATTTGTTCTTCTCGTTTAAGAAGCAACTGGGCTTGTGTTCATTGTTTTATTAATGTGTGGCACAATTTACTTGTGTCGCTCCACCACGTCTCGGATCATCGTCATCGTATGCGTCATGTCGATGATTTCGCTGTTGTCTTGGATCAAAATCCACTAATAAACATTCTTCAGCATCCATTGGTATTTGGACAACAGCCCGTGGTGGTAATAAATTTTCTAATGATGCGAAATTTTTATCGTTAATTTCATTTTTCTCAGGAAATTTTACATCAAAATGTAATACAAGACGACCTTTATCCAATGGATTACGATAAACCGGCATTCCTTCATTCAATAAACATTTGATATCACCAGGTTTGATTATATCTCCTATAAGAGGAAAAAAAAGAAAATCAAGTTAACGTAAAACTTTAGCCTGAACGTTCGCTTTCAAGGGTATTTTTTTTAATTGTTTGAACCGCAATAACTGATATTCTTCTTTGCATTAAAGATTCTATTTAAGTGACGTACCCGGAAGCGATGTAATAACAAGTGCTCTATTATCAAGTGTATTTATCACTTTTTGAAATCCACACAGAGCTTCACTCAACGTAATAGACATTGTCATATGTAAATCGGTTTTATCGCGTTTAAATTGTGGATGTTCTTTCTCATCTAATACAACAACAATATCGCCCGGTTCCAAACCCGGCTCTTGATCTCCTTCTCCATTGAACGTAATCTTTTTCCCATCTTCCATTCCTTGAAAAGAAAGAAAAGCAATGCCAAAACTTAAAATTGAACTTATATTAAACACTGTCTCTTACCTTTATCAATATGTACTTCAATAATTTTTCTTTCACGTACAATTTTCTTTCCATCGCATGTTTTACATTTATCTTTTGGATTTATTTTTTCTCCTCTTCCATCACACTCGGAACAATGAGATTGAATTTGCTGAATCATTCCTGGTGCTAACTGATTGACACGAATCACAAAGCCACTACCATGACATGTCATGCATTTCTGGACAGCACCTTTCTTTCCGCCACGTCCTTGAAAATATAAATAAAATTTACAGTAAAAAATATGTATAATATACTATCTGAAGTCAATTAGATTAAATTGAGCTCAGTCTTTTCAACAAGCAACGAAATGTATACAACTAGCTTCATTAGGTGACAAATATCATGCTACATTTTTTCAAATTTCCAATGAAATTTTTTTTCTTATATCTCTTCAAATAATAAATGCTAAAGTGCGTTAGAAAAAATTATGTTTTATTTACCTTCACATTTATCACAAATAACGTTCTTTTGCAGTGCTAATTTTCTGACTGTACCATTATACAATTCTTCTAAAGATACTGCTAATTGATGTACAAGATTTTTACCACGTTGTTCACCGCCGCCACCATGACCAAAACGACTACGGCCACCGCCACCAAAAAATGCATCAAAAAGATCGAATGGCGAACTAAAATGACCGGCTCCAACACCACCTTCTTTCAGTGCTTGTTCACCGCCTTGATCGTATATTTGACGTTTTTTATCATCTGATAATGTTTCATACGCTTGTGAAAGTAATTTGAACTAAATCAAGAATAAAGAACATATTTGCTGGATGTTTTTTTATAATTTGCAAAAGCTTTAACAGATCCTTACTTGTTCTGGATCATTGTCTGGATTTTTATCAGGATGAAGCTTCAAGGCTAAACGTAGCAAAAAAAGAAAAGGTTACTCTTTTATGGAGAATGACTTTTTTATAATATAATATACAAACCCTGCTTTCGATAAGCTTTTTTGATGTCATCAGCAGTGGAATTTGGTTTTACACCTAATATATCGTAATATTTTGTATCTTTAACCATTTTTATTTAATAAACGTTACGGTAGATTTTTGAGAAAGTGTTTCAGAAAGTGAGTCGAAGGTAAGAGAGAGAGAGCTAAGATGCTAAAATGAACAAATAAACGAACCTAACTATCCATAATATAATTTAGAAAAACTTTTCAAAACGACAAAAGAATCTTGGTTACTAATAGAAATAAAATCAAAAGTGAAATCGATGAAAATTCACTCAGAGTATTCTGTTCTATGTAGATTGCAAACTAATGTCTCTCACGAAGGGTTTCATTGAACTTCAACCATGGTATAGAATCAACAAAATTTCTCTCTCCTTCATTGTATACGAGAGAAAGTCAAATAAACAGCCTTGGACCGACAGATCAATTATTTTCCGTTGACAGAGGCTTCTCTTTAAACAAAAATGCTACAGGTATATTCCCGTGCGTACGCACTTAAAAACAGGGAGCACGTTAAAGAGATGAAGAAACCATCAAATAATGTTGTATTTATATTCCCTATTATGTTATGTAAAAAAATGTCAATGATGACTGTTCTCGAAAGGAGGAAAGGTAAGAAGAAAATGATTACACGGTATACGTCATGTGCAACCAATCCATATTTAATGAACGAAAACCGGAAATTTTTTCGAAAATGCGCTAGGGACTTAAACCGCACCTGCCAACTTCATTTCGTTACAAAAACTGATCACGACGCTATTGTTAAGAAGTTAGTCGTTCGAAATGCAATATGATAACCTGTTGTGAGGCACCCACAAGTAATTTCATTGGAAGAAACATACCCATTAAAAAGTGAGTTAAAAGTTGAGCGACAAAAATGGATAATGCATAGGTTGTTTCCCGGTAGCCGTCAAAGATAGCCGTCAGGAGCCACTTTCTACATGAAAAGACGTGGAAAGTGACTCCTGACGGCTAGCGGGAAACAACATAATGCATATTATGTTATATCACTGTCCCAAAAAAGCACGGTCAAATGTAAAATTCCACGGATGAAGTGTAGGACGATCACACTTAAGAATTTTGACCTCACATGAAGTACAGCTATGCTACATGTCACCAGTAGAATTTTACACTTTTAGTTTCGTACAAGACTAAGACTGTTTTATTCACGAAAAGTATGAGTCATCAAAGGTCACCGACCTGTAATAACAAAGACTCAAGCTCAGCAACATCAAAAGAGTAAAAAAAGAATAGAATAGACAATATAATATGAAGCATGATTCCTCTACCCTTGAAGCACTATAGTGGTTCCATGCATATGTGCATGAAGTGCGCCATCCGTCCTATGCTCCTAGTGTGAAATATTTTTTCCTCGGCTTATCTCAATATTTGTCGTTCAGCTTATCTCAACCTTTTGTTCCTGGGCTATAAGCGTGAGACGAAGGACGCCATCTTTTTCCTTTTGTTCTCTGTTTAAAAAAAAACGAATCTTAACCGAAAAAGCGGTTAAGATAAGCTAGAAGCAAATCCCTACAATCAACATCATTCTCGTGGTTTTTCGCGTTAAATGTGGCGATTTGCTCCCATCGTTTGCTCCTAGTTTATCTTAACCGAAAAGCTCGGATCAAGTGTAAAAATGTACGGATGAAATGTAATAGTAGTATTTTAATTACGAAATTATATAAGTGAGAGTCATCAAAAGTCCCCGACATATAATAATAATGATTCGAACCAAACAACAACAAAAGAAACTATAAATAGAGCGATAAAATATAAAAAAAAGAAGTAAACTAGTGTACGAAACAGAGATAAGAAAAAAAGAATAAGAAAAAAGCAAAATAAAGAGTAACAGCACTGGGTTTTTTTTAACTGAAAATATGACTACGTTCGACTGTAAAGATGCTGACGAGGGAACCTCTTTAGGTGTTAAATCGCTTTTCGCTCGGGACCAAAAAGACAATGATAAATCTTGAAAAACTATACTAACCGAAAATATTTCCGACGAAGTGACAGATTTGAAAGAAACAGTTGAGATATAAGTGAAGAGCTAGAAGAACGGTAGTCTAAATTGAGAGAGATAACACGAGAAGCAAGTTTGTTTACAGAGTCTAGAATAAGAGAAAAGGAACTACCATACAAGAATCTAGTTTACTCTCACAGTTTTTTGAAAGAGAAAGAGGCAAGTCATTAATAAAAATAAGAAATAAAAGCGGCCCAAGCACACTGCCTTGAGGAACGCCAGAAGTAGAAGAGATACTATCATTCACACGTACACACTGTACACGGTTGGAGAGGTAAGAAGGTAAAAAAGAAAATAAACAATCACCCACAGCACAACGCGACAATTTTTCCAACAAAAAAGAATGAGAGACAGAGTCAAACGCTTTAGAAAAATCAAAGGGCACACCAGCATTCCAGAAATTAGAAACAGTTAAAGACAAAAATAACAAAGCATCTGAGTAGAATGTTTCGAACGAAAATCATATTGTTAAACATCATCATTTTCTGAGGAAGAACAACAATTAATTTTTGACAGAAGTCAATACACTTCTCGATAAAAAAGCTATTACTATTACATATCATACTCCAGATGAATTTGTTAGTCACATTTTTATTCGACCGAAAAAAGACGGCAGATGTAAACCAGTTTTTAATTTAAATCAACATATAACATATAATCGTTTCAAAATGGAAAATATGGTGGATATGAAAAAATCTAATTCAACCATCCGATTGAATAGTAAAATTGATTTGTTTGACGCATATTTGACAGTTTCAATACATTCAGATGGTCAAAATATTTTAAATATTTATTTCAAATATATTAAAAATATTTTATTAAATATATTATATCCAATAGTAAATTGGATATGCGTCTGATCATTTATCTCGATAATATAAATCTATTCCATCAGGACAAAGACACACTAATTATACATCGAAATACTTTATTTTATTTGTTACCAAGATCGGGATTTATAAATCAAAATAATGGATTGTATTGGATCTGAAATTAATTCTGAATTAATGACACTACCGTTACCAGAAGATAAATTGTTATCTATAATTAATGACATTTGTAAATTTATACAGCACCAATAATTAAATTGATTTATTTGAGCTTTCGAATCTACTGATTCATCGTCAGAATTTAATTATTGATGCTGTATAAATTTACAAATGTCATTAGAAAAAGTCCTGCCATTATCGGTTGACCGTTAATCGAACAAAAGTCGCAAGATCTAGCAGCATGGATGATATCAGACGAATCGGAACGTCTCAACAATTATCAAATAAGGCAAAAGAGATCATTCACAATGCTCAACGACCAGGTCCTCGATCACCATATGATTCAGCGTGAAGAAAATGATGTAGCTGGCATTTGCCACGAAACATTGATCTGATTTCAGCCGATATGGTAACTGTAATTAATTTTTTAACAGAATTATTTGAACCAGGATTTGAATATAACGCAATAAATATTTACAGATTATCATTTTCTTTGAAAATGAATCATATTGATGAATTTAAAAGGAGACAGCGTCCTATGATGCAAACATTTATGAAAGGAGTATTTTAATTTAAGACCATCTCAACCATGTTATAGTGAAACATGGGATATATTCAGATTAGTCAACTATATTCAAAAGATGGATAATAATAAAACATTAGATATGAAATTATTGTCAAATAAAACAGTGACATTACTTACAACTTCTACAGCAGCTCGAACATCAGAAATTCATGCATTAAAAATTCCACACATAGAACAACATAAAAATATAATTGAATTTGAAATGAATTAACGTACTCATTGAGCTTATAATGCTGCAATGACATTAACATTTTATAAACATGAAGCAAATTTGAATCTTGACGTGGTTGATGCATTAGTCATATATATAGAAAGACTAAAAGAATGGAGAAATCAAAATAATACAATTGATGATCGACTCTTTCTGACATTGTATATAAACTAGAAGATCATTTGGCTCTGTTCACACTATTCCGTTTATGAAGGAACGGGCGTTTTTGTTTGAATGGCTTGGTTTATGCGCAAAATGAAGGAAATACATAATTAGCACTTACAGTTATCTACTGAATTTTATTCATAAAATTTCAATTGCATAGCGTGTGTCTCACACGCTAAAAAAATTCTCTATGATTTCTGTTGAAATTAATTAAACGTTTAAGAAGTAGAAGAAAACTAAAAGAAGAAATTAGTAAATAAGATAAAAATAGTCGTAATAGTAAACCGAGTCAATCCAACAAGAAAAATAAGTATACGAAACTATCACAAAAATTCAGAAAATCTGTTAATTACATACCACAAAGCAAAAATAACACAGAGGCAATTATCATCAAAAATATAAACGAGGAGGAACCTCATGAAATAAACAAAGAAGATTATCCAGAACAGATGAAATAAATTTTTATCGAGGAAGTATGTGCAAATGCTTGATATTTTTCAGTTACACTGGAATATTCAACAAAAACCTTTTATAAAAACACAGATACCTTCAATGTACAAGAAGAATCTGTAAATACTGTGCAACGAATGTAAAGTTCATTCATTTTTAGGCTTCCGAAACAAAAAAAAGTAATATCATCAACGTAATCCATAAAATCATTATCCTGGTCTCGGATGATCATTAGGTAACTCTGTAAGAGAATTAATCACTGAGAGCCCTTAACTCCTGACAGCTGATCATGCAAAACGAACTTGAAACATTCGTAAATGTATTTCGCATCAAAAAACGAATTTATTTCTAACTTAGAAAAAAATTCGCCACTAATTCGGGGCTAAAAGGTTAAAATCAGTACTATGGTCCCGTAAGACCAGTGTTCCGGTCACGTAAGATCATTACCATAGTAGTTTAAGATCGTTACTAGAGGGAGGAGGTAAACAAAGCAGCAAAATCCCTAAGGTTGTGAGTATACGGTGTGTTTACTGAACAAATGTGCCTTTTAGCTTATTGACCAAGCCCACCACTTGTTTACAATTTCAACCGAAAACGGTGTGCATCCTGGGTACTTCCGCACAGGTCCGCCCACTTTATACACGACTTAAAGCCGGGAAGGTCTGATTATATGCAATCGATAGTCCTACTAAAGGTATGGAAAGACCACTGTCGGCCCATGGAA
>CAJNOQ010006474.1:0-13582 GCA_905250885.1 Didymodactylos carnosus
GTTCGGTTCTGCTTGACGCACAGAGGATTGGGGCTCAGCCATTCCGCCTCATTCACAGAATATTAGATTGGCTCTAGTAACGAACTGATCCTAGCGATAATATCTTCGGGTATACATTCTCTGACAGCCCAAGCGTGAATGTTTCACATACTTCACATACGGCAAACGCTACCTGATCAGTAATATTCACAAGTGAACCATAAAATGGCAACCGCTCTCACTTTTATTTTGAGATCAAATACCAGTTATACGTCGAACCATAATTGAGAAATACATGGGAGAACTTAGAGAAGGCTAAGACTGAAGCTGTTTTAGAAATAACAATCAAACTTTTTCTAAAGTTCAAAACACCGTTATCACAATTTCTATGACGAGTTAAGAAGAATTATAGAAAGCGAGAGCGTGTTTACAAATAAAATCGCTGTGTACTTATTTTAAGCTCGACTTCGAAGAAAGTCTGAGGTGAATGATTCAACTTGATTACATTATGTTCCCGAAGAGAAAACCGGGTAAAACATGATGAAATCAGTGTCTTCACTACCTTAAGAAAAACTTTCTTTTCAAAAGATTTGTATCAATAGTTTTTGTTTTTCATTCTTTTTCTATATAGAAATTCCTACATAAGAATTCGTCGAAATTTTTATGCTCTTGTGTGCAGTATTTGAACTATCTTCCTCTTTTTATACGCACATGTCTCTGAGAAATGTTTCTCACTCTTCCAGTTAAAGAATGGAAACGAGTAGTAACTATGAAAAGTAGGTTTCGAGAACCTTTTAAAGCTTCTAACAGTGCTCACAATTACAGGTTCATCATCCTGAAATGGTTTGCTGTGAAGCGGAGATCTTGCCGCGATATAAGCAATTTAAACACGATCCTGTCACGATCACTAGTGAAACAGTCGATTTCAATAGCGATCGTGCGGCGAAACAAGCAAATTCAGTTACAATCTTGCTATCATCTCAATCGCGATCTTGTCGCGAACAACAGCGAATTTTTCGCGAAACGCGAAAAATTGACGAATAGGTGCGACCGCGATAGCGATCGCGATTCAAATTGGGTATTGCGCGGCAAGATTGTGACAAGATTACTATGGCCTCGCGACGTGCAATGAAGCGCGGATTCTACTAGGGTAGTTGATTCCCTGCAAAAAGAAAGCAAGAATTGTGTTTCTTGACCATTCTTGCTGGAAGTTGATTCCCTGCAAGAAACCAAGAAATAAAAGCAAGATAGTCACCATAAATCAAAGAGACTTCTTGCACCAAGAAAGCAAGATCTTGTGACATTTCTTGCGCAAGATCTTGGGCAAGAAAGCCCTCGCAAGAAAGTCGACTAGGGTTGTCAACCAAACATAATACTGCTTCTGAAGAGTAATGTGATATATGTGTGAATACATAAGATGAATGCATATGGATGAAAGATCTTTTGTGAAAAAACAAACGTTCTTCAATTCGAAGTGGAAGTGTGTGTGTCATTTATTTTAAATATTAGACGATCAGTTGTTTCTGTGTGTCAGTTAAAGATATGAATTTACAACGATTCGTAGTATGGATATTTAGTTTCGGAACTTGTAAGTATAGTCCAGTAGAGTTAGTCTCATAGACAAGTATTCCATTAAAACTTTAAAATTGAATATTAACTCATAAACAAATTAGAAGAGAATGAGTATCCTTAATTACTTGAAATACATTTAATATGACCACTTTCTAAACTCGCCTAGAAGGACAAGCGAAAAATGTTACGTGACTTTTAAAACATAACGTATCGAACGAAGAAAAACGCCTTAATGTCCATCCAAAGAAAAGGAAAGTTGTGAAAAGTAAAATCCTAGGAGATTTTTAAACTTTTAAAACTTGAAATTTATTTGTTCGAATCGAGCGTAAAACAATAATTACTGTCGCAACTAGAATGCCAAGAAGAAGTCAGTTCTTCCCGCCTTTCATCGTTCCGAGTTTAAGTTTTCACACACTTAAGAGACGTTTCGCGACAGAGTCCATCACACTTAGGAAACTACAATATCGTCAATTTTTCATTTCTTTTATAAACAATCGATCTGGTAGAGCAAACAGACTTTCATGGGTGCTCAATTTTTCAGCTCTCAAAATCCGGAAGTGGCTAGTAAAGTTCTACGCAAACCGCTAGAAGACGTTTCGACAGATCAATCTTTTTGCATGGAGAGAAAGAGAAGCTTGCCTAGAAGCTCAAGTTAGTGCGGGTCTTTTCACATGTTTCAATAAAAGTTTCTTTTATCAGAATACTCTGTTCAACTGTACAGATAAATTAATTTTGAAAATTTCCAGTGATTGTTGTGATTTATAAAAGTTGTTAATTCTGAGTTTTGTGTTGTCTGACTTGCGACTCAAGAGGTTAATTACATTCAAAAGATGCAAGCAAACCTTTTCTTAAGTAACAGTCAATGTACTTCATCGATGAAAGCTTGGACAAATTAAAATTACAATATTTATTATGCTCGTATGCAAATTCTGGTTAGTTTCGTGAGGAATGCAAGTTTTTTACCTCGGTGTTTACTAAAAGTTTTAAAAATCAATAGAAAATAGGGGGCATTTTGAACTGATGCTAATACTGTTGAATGTTTCGAAATATAAAGTGTTTGATTAACTTTTTCAGAAAAACCTTTTGCTTTTTGCCCAAACCGGAATATCCCTTGCTATTTGAAAACCCAAGACAACACTTTCTCAAACCAGATGAAGTTAGGAAGAAAACCTTTTAGTGTTTACCAAATCCAACAGAACTCTTCGGCTCTTTCTAAAGAACGCTTTTTAGTTTTTGGTTAAATAGAAAACCTCTTTTCATTTTTAAATACGCTTCTTCGGTTTAAGAGGAAAAATTTTCTACTGAATGTTTGGTTATTTTAGGTTTTGTAAAGTAGATACTAAAACATTTTGGGTTTGATACTGTTGTTTCTAAACCGTTTCGGGTTTTCCAAAATACGCTTTTCTTTTAGAGAGTGCTAAGGTAATTGGAAAGTAAATCAAATTTATAACAAAATCCAATAGATTTTTAGACCAAAAACATGATTTATACGTAATCGATGAAGTTAATTACGAATAGGGTAATGAAAAATGCTCATGGATCTTTCACGATGCCTAGATTCCTCTTTTGATCACAGACAAATCAAATTTAACTTGCTGTATAAAACTCTTCAGTGCATGTTATCGTTGTTCAGCAGGTGTGCCTACATCGACATATTTAAACAATATATTCTTCCTAGATACTTCGTTATTTTCTGAACAGACTTTTAAACAACAGAACTGCTGTTTTCGCTATGCGATAAAGACGGGTTGATGCATCTTTCTAGAAAAGAAACAAAATAAAAAAGCAAAAAATATATTATACCTTTTATTACTTTATATTTGTCTTTTTTTTAAAGTTTATGAAGAGTAGTCAAAGTTTAAAAAGAATATCAACATATTTATTAACTAAAAATGTAAACGTTATATAATACCGTCATCAAGGAAACATGTCAAACCATTTAATGGCATCTTGTTTTATTCAACAACATTTTATACCATCCTAACATATGTATTTACACGTACATCTCATTTGTCCTTAGAAGCAGTATCATGTTTTAGATCTTAAAGAAACAACCATAAATAAAATTATTAAGATTCCTATTGTCATAATTGATATCAGACTCCGTATCATTATCGAGCTGTTTGGAGTATAGATATTTAATGTGAAACATCATCTAATAAATTGCCTTGTCAACCAAACATAATACTGCTTCTGAAGAGTAATGTGATATATGTGTGAATACATAAGATGAATTCATATGGATGAAAGATCTTTTGTGAAAAAACAAACGTTCTTCAATTCGAAGTGGAAGTGTGTGTGTCATTTATTTTAAATATTAGACGATCAGTTGTTTCTGTGTGTCAGTTAAAGATATGAATTTACAACGATTCGTAGTATGGATATTTAGTTTCGGAACCTGTAAGTATAGTCCAGTAGAGTTAGTCTCATAGACAAGTATTTTATTAAAACTTTAAAATTGAACATTGACTCATAGACAAATTAGAAGAGAATGAGTATCCTTAATTACTTGAAATACATTTAATATGACCACTTTCTAAAATCATCTTAATACGTGCATCGGTATATCTCACGAAACTTAAGAGTTTTAACCTTTTACTCCGTAATTCCTGCTCTGCTGTAGGTGTTCGTTAACACGTAGTTTTATCATAATGCATTTGATGAAAGTAGAACTGGATGAACGTGAATATTTAAACCTTCTCATTCTCAACCTTTTTGGATGTTCTGTATCTGCACTCCACGATGGTCATATGCATTTGAGAGCAAACAAATGGTTTTTAGACATAGCAGGTCACGCTGATTATTGTGTCGTTATAGGTTTTCTGAATTTTAACAACGCTTTGAATTGTTGGGAGTGTGAAACAACTAAACGTGATACAACGGGCTGTGCGGCACCGTTCAATCGAGATGGACAAAATCTTTGTCGTCAGTCAGTGAATGGTGATAATCAAGCTTGTGTAGTACGTGAACACTCTTTGCATCCATTTAAATAACAGAGTAAAAGCTTTTTTGTTTTTCAGACATTCACCGGTCGTAAAACGACAACGGATGTTAAGTGCAGCTACGAAGACATAACACGTCGATTCATCATGACTTCTTGTAACAATGGCATGGATAACCGGACTTTACCTGGTGCAATTTATGAAGGGAACTTTGAATGTTGTTATTCTGATTACTGTAACACAAGTACCAGATATCAACAAAATTACCTTTTAATAATGTTTCTCACCTCTATAATCTACATTCGTTATTAACATTCTGTTTTTTTTTAAAACGCTGCATATGTTCATCATTTGCTGCTACTCATTTGAGAAAAGAGGGAGTCCATACGTTGATAAATAATTGAAATGAAAGTTCCGATTTCCAACGACATAAAGACATAGCTATGACAAGGAACGAACCAGTTAAGCAGTCGTCTAACTATACATATTGTCGATAAAAATTAGGTGAAAGCAGAAATTAGTTCGGCACAGGGGAATATTATTTTGGGTGGCTTATGTATTTCTGATAACCTCTGTGGTCATTCTCTTTGTAGATCTTTCAGTCGGATCTTATACCAGTGGTGAAGATGGGTATCGTCTGGAGGTGCGTTAAGGCTTTCCTTCACTATTTGTTTAACCTCGTGATCAGTTTCGTCGATTGGTAAAGAAAAATGTTTTTCGAAGTACTGCCCAAGAATTTCCCCCACTGCAGATGGCTCCTTCCAAATGGCGCCCTGGCTCGAGATGCCTAGAAAGGAGTGCGCTTTGCCTTTAGAAAATTTTGTAGTAAACCCCCAGAAGCTGAACATATCTCTGTTTTCGTACATATCCAAAATTCTTTTTTTCTATTTTTCGTGTTTGTAGTGTTTTAATACTCGATAGAGTTCCTTCTCATAATCTTTAAAAGCAGCAATGTTCTCGCTTGATTTTATTCATCGCGTCCTGTTCATTAACTAGTGCAAGCGTTTAATTGCTTCGATTAAATACACTGGTAAAGCAGATCTGAATTTCATGGTTTTTCGAAATCGGTGCACCGCTACAGCACGCCAGATAAAATTTGAGAAAATATCGAGAAAGAAGGAAAAAATCAGTGTTAAGTTTTAAAAAAAAGGTCATTGACGTATGGAAATAAGAGTGTTAAAATAACTGCGAAAACCTGCCAACGGATGACAAGAAAAAATTTATCTTCTTGGAGAGAAAAGGGCAGATCGCACAAAACCGGAAAGCAATTACTTGACTTTTTAAAATCGTTTCAGACGCAGTATCGTCAAAGGTACAAAGCACTAACTCAAGGGCGTTATCTGATTGTTTCGATATAGCTCGGTCAGGCAGAGAAACAAATAAATTATTTTTATCGACCCACTTTCTTAATTTCGTACCTCTGGTGCTGTTAACTGGACTTCCCATTGAGATGCGTGCACTGTTAAAGTCACAGCAAATGAAGGTTGACTGCGTTTTGTGTACCTCGAAAAAGTTTAGGGGTAAATTTTCGGATGATGCACAATAGACTCCGAAGATTCATAACGGATTATCCTTGGCCACGGCTAAGTTGATCACGATATTGTTCGCTTGTGTCAAAACACAGGAACATGCTATTATTGCTATTATTCATTTATTTTTGATTGCAAAGAGAAAAGGCATAGACAAAAGCTAGAGGCTTATAGACGCTTATCTCATGGCACACAAATACACACACAAAGATAAAAATTACAAATCACAAATTAATATAGTTCTTAGAGGAACTGTTGTATTTTTAAAATAAACAAATTGCAGGAAGAAAATGTCACAACATCAGGAGCTAAGTTGTTCCAGTCTTTTACTGTCCGAATTAAGAAACTATGACTCATGACTGATGGGGGAAAATTAGGTACTTCAATTTGAAATAAGCGTTTGCGAGGAGGCTGTCATGTTGTAAAAAAAGAAATGGATAACGGGCTAAAGCCCTATATCCCATCAAAATTTTCCAGAAATATTTCAATCGGGCGTCAACCATTCAAGTCTGCAATTTTCTGAAACTTCTGAAGAACAAGAGACAAAGCCGCCACTTATGATACGAGCAGCAAGACGTTGAACTGAATTTAAGAGAGAGGGGGAATTTAGGGAAGGAAATTTAATAAATTACTGTATTGTGGAACGTCAAAAACCTATGAAAAAACCGTAGAAAATCTTTGAAGACCAAGATAAAGTCGTTTCCATTTATCACACGCGATAAAAAATAGACAAAATTTAAATAAAAATTTCAGATTATGAGCTGGAGAGTCCCACTTTATTTTTAAAATGTAGCCCATTCAATTCTGAATAAAGCCGCTAATTTGAAATATTTTTACAGACAAGTGTTCCTTAAAAAAAAATTATTTTCTGTACATGGATCTATGAAAAATCGTGGTTTCTGGATATCCTACTTCACACTTTTAAAATTATTTTGAGTTAGCCATCGAAAAGAGCATCGCTCAAAACCTTTAAGTACGGAGATTTATCAAAATCCGTCCGGTAAAAATTGAAAACTTTGTCATGTTACACGCCTATTCTCTACACAATGTTTGATAAGCTTCTTGAACCGATGCTTTGTTATTCCACTACGCCAAGTGGCTAAGTTTCAATTTGAATAAAATAGATTAAATCTAAATTCAAAACATATTTTTTTTAAAGAGTCAGATAGATATATGTCGCGGTTGTCAGGATAGACGTATTTACAACGCTAAACGACTTGTGTATCATGATAATTTCTTCCATAGGGTTTTATCGATAGACTGCGATAAATCATAATAAATTTTATACCGCGATAGAGTTCCTTCGAACATATGACACTACATTCTGATAGATTGTCAGTTTGTAACCGAAAAAACTCTCATGAGTACAGCACAGTGGGTATTTTTTGCTAGAGAAGGCGGACTTTAGCTTTATGAGTGAACTAAAATTTCATGAACCATTTTTTTATAGGTTTTTCATGATCCTCTTTCTAATGGCATGAGAGTTGGGTTTTGAAAAAGTTTTCTAATGAGTTTTCCAGAGACACGATCTTTCGAAAACCCTTCAGAAAACTTTCTCAATATTTAAAAACGATGCCACTGGAAAGAGCATTGTCGAAAACCTATAAGAAACATGTTTCGAGTCGTTCAGGTTACTTTATCTTGAAATTCAAATTTTCAGCACGAAATTGTTTGTGTGAATCTCAAAAACTAAGAAATTTCTAGAATTCAAAATCAAGCGACCGAAACTAGATGAGTTATACACCATTCGATGCAGTTTTTCATGCTGATTCTAAATATGGTATTATATTTTAAGAGTGCATTTATACCGTAGAAAACTGCAAAATACCTCTAAAATCCCAAGGGTTTTTGTAAAACCTATTACTCGACTTAAACAAAAAAATGACATCACCACTGATGGAGCTTGATCTGGAGAACATTTTGGTGTACAAATAAGTCGTTTTGCATGGTGGCTAACGGTGGTGGGTCGACTATATTGAGGACGGGTCATCTGTAATTGACACTATGCAGCTTGTATGGCCTGTTTCCCATCGAATTTCTTTTGGAATTAGTAACTTTTTGGTAGCAATAGATAGCGCTCATTCTGCTGATTTTGAATATGTGCTTTGTGTAGCCATTTAATGCAACGAAGCAAGTAAAATGAACAAATAACTCTCAAGATGTCGCTAAAAGTAGTATAACACAGTACTGTTTTGTACCCGTTTTTCTCTGCGAAGGAGTGAACATCACAATAGACATTTATACACCATTCGATAGCCCTTTTCAAGGACTACATTCTAGACTATTTGTTTTTGAAAAAGGAGCAACTTCGATTTTTCACCTAATGTCCGCCTAGATGCCCACTGTGTACAGGCTGTATGAGAGATATGTCTGACTGTATATACAAAAGGAAAAAGATATTCATGTGTCTTTAATTTTCTCAACGATATTCTACTACAAATAATGTGCTTTATCTTCTCCCATTTGTAATAAGATGGCGGAAGTAATGTTAAACAATACCTCTCGACTATATCCGAAGTTCTAGAAATCGAAACGATAAGCCAAATATCTCGAGACACTCGGTGCTTGACATGTAAGTTCGCAGAGTCTTAATACTTTCTCAAAATTTTCGTTTCATACGAATCGCGAAACTTTTTCGCACTATGCCAATAAACACCATTCAATATTCACGGTTCTTAGCACACCATGCCATAAAGAGATGCATGTGCGCTAAATGTCGTATACGAAGAATTTTATGTAAACTTCCCGGACAGAAGAACTATTGGTGCTCTTGAGGGCGTCTGGAACAGTCAGTATTTTGCCTTGAACTAACATCATCTAAACTAAACTTTTGCAAAATACTAATTGCTATCCATTGTAAATGCGATGGTTCCCGATATTTTTTGAATAACTCTTCGTCGAAAACAGCTAGAGCCTTGCGGTTTCCAGTATTCGATGGAGGACAGTTTGGGAAGTAGACCTTTGGAAAAGTTCAGGCTCTGGATCAGGTCTCCCATTCCATCAGGTAGCCATTCATTTCAAGTAAAATAATCAAGCTTGCTGCCCACAGGCCAAACGGTGAATTTGGGATTCTGAGAAGTCAGCTGAACCGTCCACTTTCAAGCTATGCACGATTCAGGTTTTCATTACCAGTGGCTGAGGAGTTACAGAAATTTTCCAGGGACCTACCTTTCCTTTATGGTTCTGGCTTGGGAACTACAAAGCGAGATGAATAAGTTATTGAGATCGTTGATCGTTGTGGTAATGTTTATTTTCTTCCTCAGATCATAGAAAGTTTAGTTGCGCCAATTTTTTCACAATTGAAGAAGAGAATTCTACACATTTCCTAGATTTCTGTTTTGAGAATAACTCGGGCTTATCATGTTTTAGCTGTGAAAAAGTTGTTGTAGAATTCATAGGGAAAATGTAGAATTCTATAGAATTCTGTAGAATGTCTGAAATGTAGGAATTCTGCTATTGCTGAGGATGAGCGTTTTTAGGGGTACCAGAACAGCGAAATCCAACCTTATCTAATACTATCAAGCGTTATACTGCTAGCTGGAAAGAACATACAAAATTGGATATTGATATCCGCAAATGAGATTTTCTCCTCTGACATTCGGACAGAGTTTTTGACTGGGGGACCTTATCTGCATTATCAGATATTACTCGTTTTATAGCGTGTTAAACGCGCTTAAAACCTAACAAAACTCACTTTATTTCTATTCAAATGAAAGCGACTTCAAAGTTTGTTCGTATGACGCACCAATGAAGTCTCTAGCACTTTTTGCTTCTTCAGGGTAAGCGTAGCTGTGAGACTTACTTTGACTCTTCTTGGCCTCCTTCCTCGTAAACCGAATTCCGCGTTAGATTGGATTCAATATTTATGAACAATTGAGGATTTTGACGGGATTTCTGGAAAATCGCCACAAGAAAAACCACCTGGCCAAAGTCAATACGCTGCGGCTTTTGTAGCGCTAGTCGGGTAGTATGTGGGGTAACAAGATCTCAAAGAAGCGGGAAAAAATCTCATTTGCGGATATCAGGTCGAATATGTTCTATCGGATCCTGTAGGATACTTTTAATTTCGATGATTTCCGAAGTTCCGACGGCCGACTGGATTCCAAGATCAGAATTCGCTCAGTTTCCATCGCTTCCCGATGTCGCAATCCTCGAAGATCTGGAACCACTCGGATCCGTTAATTTGGGGTCGTTTTGTTTCGCGGCAGCAGAGCTTTAAATATGATACTGCAGAACATTTTCTTCTCAAATTCTTAACAGTGTAAGTCGTCGCTCACACTGATCAGCAGACGTGTTGTGGACGCCATAGCTGGTGGGTCCTTACACTATCTCGAATGTGCCGAGACTTGAACCACTAGAAAATAAACGAAAAAGAATAGAAAATAAAAAATCTGAGGCTATTTTTAGCCTTTAAACACCTGAAAAGTGGTCACATTCTGCCAAATCCTGCTACTGTGCTTTCGACAGCAATAAGATTCTCTGGAATAAATCAGCTGATACATCTTCGAAACAAAATTAAAAGAAGAAACTATCTTACATCAGCATATCTTCTGCTCCTCTGATAGAATTTCACGCAACGAATGTGTATGCAAATACAAAGACACCAAAACAGTTGAAAATGGTAGGTATAAAAAGAAGAAAAAGACAGGGGGCATCCGGGATTGAACCGGTGACCTCTCGATCTGCAGTCGAATGCTCTACCACTGAGCTATACCTCCCACCAATAACCATTCTGTCACATGATATCTTCAATTGTGACGTATACTGCATTGAAAAGAAAATGGCGAAATGTGTCACATCTTCAACACACAAGACGACTGGAAGGTATTCAAGTGGTCGGTTCTCTTGAAAAATTGTGAAAAGTTTCAATCCTAGTGTTACTTAACAATCAGCTCTGCTCTCGTAAAAGAAATAACTTATTTAACGCATTTCGAGTCGTTTCAACAATATGTTTAGCTGCGCACAGATCGGAAGGCGAAACGACAAGCAGATTGAACCAATCGAGATTTCTGTTTTGTACTCACGCTACCTGTTGTTCAAGAAAAGTACAGAAAGTGGAGATCAAAAGGCTTTCTGAACATGTAAATAAAAAAACTTCTACCGGTTTATCAATTGACCATTCAAAAGAAATACTCGATTGGCACTCCTAATTCAACACATTTATAAAAATATACCAACTGACAAAGACACTGAAAAAGTTTTTCTAGGTCCTAAAGTAGCCTTCAACAGCGTCTGGTACCGAAGACTATTGTATGACCGAAGAAAATAGAGGGGTTGTTGTCAACTAGCCCTAGTGAATGTATTTGAATTCGGGTATCTCAGAATTTTGGCTGCCGCAAGCCAAGTATGTAGCCAAGTATCTAAAAATACTTGTCAGCTACTTTAATACTTGGCTGATACTAGCAGAGGTATCTAGAAAAGCTTTGCAAGATACCTAACTACTTTTGCTCGCGAAAGACAAGTACCTATGACATCACTGTACCAGGGTATCCAACAGCTGCCTGATTAGTCCACATTCACCAGGAACGAGGATAGTTTGACGATTTCATAGCATTTTCTTATTTGTTCAAGATGTTCTTTTCCCAGACAACCGTAATTGTCTAACGTTTGAAATTTGTATTGATACTAACTAATTTTTGGAATTCGACTACTTCTACGAACTATAATATAAATCATCAACCTAATGAGTACATTATGTGAAAATCTCAAAATGCCATCTGTCTGTTCATACATGAAAGATACAGGAAACATGTACGTGTTGAACGAACTCGACGAAGAACAGTCAAAGTAGTGACTAAATTGATTTTTCGGTGACAATAATGGAGACTTCCGTTTGATGTTAATAAATGACTGTTACTCATTTCAATAATGGTTAATACCGAGCATCACCAGTCGAAAATGAGTTTTTCCTCTACTCAACTCGTCATAAAAGTTAGGGACAAGCAAGCCTCGTATTTTCTTCCGTATGTTTTGCTCTTTCGGATGATATGCAGCTAAGAGTTAATAAATAAAAGAAGCCGATTCTAAAGTTTATCGTGCGAGCTATCTCAACCTCCGAAAAGAGTCAAATGATTCATTGAATCGTAGATAGATGCGACGCCCTACGATTCCATAATGGATGGCATCTTGTTTTATTCAACAACATTTTATACCATCACATACATCTCATTTGTTTTTAGATGCAGTATCATGTTTTAGATCTTAAAGAAACAACCATAAATAAAATTATTAAGATTCCTATTGTCATAATTGATATCAGACTCCGTATCATTATTGAGCTGTTTGAAGTATATAGATATTTAATATGAAACATCATCTAACAAATTGCCTTGTCAACCAAACATAATACTGCTTCTGAAGAGTAATGTGATATATGTGTGAATACATAAGATGAATTCATATGGATGAAAGATCTTTTGTGAAAAAACAAACGTTCTTCAATTCGAAGTGGAAGTGTGTGTGTCATTTATTTTAAATATTAGACGATCAGTTGTTTCTGTGTGTCAGTTAAAGATATGAATTTACAACGATTCGTAGTATGGATATTTAGTTTCGGAACCTGTAAGTATAGTCCAGTAGAGTTAGTCTCATAGACAAGTATTCCATTAAAACTTTAAAATTGAATATTAACTCATAAACAAATTAGAAGAGAATGAGTATCCTTAATTACTTGAAGTACATTTAATATGTTCACTTTCTAAAATCATCTTGAAGGACAAGCGAAAAATGTTACATGACTTTTGAAACATAGCGTAGGTCAACTAATCACTTGCTGTGCAAATATAAGTGACAATATTAGCCAATCAGCCTAAATGTTTTAACTTTCGGTTAGTATTGTGAGCTCAAGAATGTCAGAAACAAAATAAGTTCTTCGCCTATGTATGTTCTAATTACATTTCTCTCACGAGGTTTAAACAACGTACCCGACAAACTATGCACATCACTGGAATGGCAGGATAGCTAATTCCCAACCGTACATCATTCCAACGAACAAAACTTTTCGGAAAAAAGTAAAACTTAACTGACTTTCACTGTTAGATTTAGATGAATGAGCAGGGGAAGAATTTATACTTTCTAACATTTATCGACATTGTTTAGGCGGACTGGAGATCGTGTAAACTTCTTTGTAAAGTTTAAACAGCGACTATCAGTTTAGCATAAGAAGAGCAGAGTTTTTCATCTAGGAGAGAAAGAGATAGATCGTTACCCCTTCGTGGACATTGTCTTAATTCTGACTTTCTGAAAAACGATTTTTTTCCTTTTACGTGAGAATATCCTACATTAATTAATTTTTGGCATAATTCCGTTCACTACTTTTCGAAAATCAGTATATCTCACGAAACTTAAGAGTTTTAACCTTTTACTCCGTAATTCCTGCTCTGCTGTAGGTGTTCGTTAACACGTAGTTTTATCATAATGCATTTGATGAAAGTAGACCTGGATGAACGTGAATATTTAAACCTTCTCATTCTCAACCTTTTTGGATGTTCTGTATCTGCACTCCACGATGGTCATATGCATTTGAGAGCAAACAAATGGTTTTTAGACATAGCAAGTCAC
>CAJNOQ010006475.1:0-13580 GCA_905250885.1 Didymodactylos carnosus
ACCGGTATGACCTAGAATAATCATACAAATTCATACATACGAAATGATACGATCGACGTCCGAATCGTGGTCTCTGAAAAGTTAGACTATACGTTTCAAGCAACAATCGTACGCATGATATTGCACGATCTGATCTGATCCCATGACATCATACATACGAATAGATATGCACCGGTATCGGTATACCGAATACTGAAAATACCAATACCGAAAATACCGACTTTTTTTATTTGGACTTCTTTAGATTTTTTCATCTGAAATGACATAGTTTAGCATCCTGAACACCCAGAAAGAATCAGAGATGCAAAACAAGAGGTTTGTTTGCATTCTAAGGCCAAGGTTTTCCTTTATTTTCTATGTAAGTTGTTCTTACACATGCTCAGAGTACCCAGCTGAATGTTTTTTGTGTTCTGACTGTCCATGACGCTAAACTGTGTCATTTCAGATGAAAAACTCCAAAAGAGTCCAAATCGAAAAAGTCGGTATTTTCGGTATCGGTATATACCGAAGCTCGGTATTTCCGGTATCGGTATTTCGGTATAGATACCGATACCGGTGCATATCTACATACGAAATAGTAAGATTACATAAGATCGTGTCTGATTTTGTACGATCATATTCGATCTTACGTACGAATGATACATGATCCTGACTATTTTTTGCCGGTATCTCGCGCTAGTCTGCTTTTGCTTTTCTTGTGCGTTTTTACCGCATATGAATCTTCTTAATTCGTTTCTTTTTCATGCCTTTTATTCATGTATGAAGACATAAAAGGTTTAGAAAAAGAGTCACTGAGTTGAAAAAACTGTAGAAATATTTCAGTCCATTGGATAAATCACATCAAAAGAAGAAAAAAAATTTAAAAATAAAAATAACAAATTTCTTAAAAAGGAAAATCGACAAACAGAGTATTACAAAAAGAACGTGAATTGAGGTGAAAAAATGTGCCTAATTCGTAAACAAAAATTATGCAGAGCTGAAAAAAGAGTAAGCGAAGTAGTCCTTTCAAGAGTAAGTCTGAAAAAATGTGTTTTAAGACGCATTTTTTAAAGAAAATGGTCCAGCAGGTGATTTTTTCTTTTATATGCTACTATGATCCGTGCAGTTCTGATTCATCCTAACCAAACTTTCGAAAGTACGCTTCCGTGAAGCTTCAAGCGCAATTCTTGTCATGAAACTAACTAAATTCCTATAAACATAGTACTGAACACGCACTGACAGTAAAGGGAAAGGCTTCCTTCTGACTCTCATCTTCTGAATCAGTGCTGCTTTCTTCTGAATTCTGAGTGTCATACTAAAACTGTGTTATTAAATAATCAAAATTCAATTTAAAGAAAGGCCAAAAACAAATAAATGAGCGGAGCATCGCACAACATCGTGAGGGTAGTAAATGGTGCTGCTAAGCAGCTAATGCCCTTGTGCTATGAAATTAAACTGAATTTTCTGCAGCAATATACTTCTAACACTAAACAAGTCATTTGAATTCGAAATTGAGTTTTTTTCAACATTTCAAGTATAAATCGCAGCAAAAGTAAAAAAAATGATCTAAAGAGTACGATTTTGACTCAAATCGTATGACACGATCAACTACGATTTTTACCAAACAATTTTGTACAAATTATACTGCACGATTTCATACGAAATACCTGGCCGACATATAATCATACCCGTCCTAAAATCGTAGTATAAGAAATCATACGATTCTACCCTACGGATCATATCACTTCTTACTTCTCTTACGATCTTAGTACGATTCTTCAACATGGGACTGTCTGATATTAATAGCAACTTTTTCCGATGTACGGTTATGGGGAAAATCCCCCGTGCTGGAAGGGTGATTTTATACAAAAAAACAATAATGTCTTCTTCTTCATCTTTGACACGAATTTTTGTAAAATTCTTCAAAGAATACTTTCTTGATTAGAATTTTTGATGCTTTAGCGCGCCAAGTGAATCATTCAACAATCGGTAGTTTATCTTTTTCACTGATTAATTGTTCATTTTTGGTTTGTCTATCGGAGAGAAAATTGATTAAAACAAAATATAAAACGTCTATTTTATCATTTGTTTCATTATCATATCACATTGGTCGATTCTAAAACAAAAATGTATTACTGAAAAACAATTCTGTTTTCTGTTGCTTAATACCAATTATCTAGCATAAATTTTAAATATAACATTTAGAATTAACATCTGGTGATATCATTTTTAAAATAAGATCGATGTTTTGACTATGTTGGATCTTTTGTTGGTTACCATCGATTATTATGTAAAAAGCTATTGTACTTTATTTTTATATTGACTAGTTTTATTATCAAAAAGACAGAATAAAAGAAAAAGAGAAAAAAAAAAGACGAGAATATTGCCTATATATGCGGTCACATCTGTTGTTGTCAAGAAGAAAATTTACTCAACGAAATACACTTGTTTGTATTGTAAAATGAAATTTATTTTTTAATTAATCTAATCTTAAAGAGTAAAAAAACTGTGACTATTATTCAAATCGAATAAGATATTATACTTGTAAAACATATCATTACTCACTATATTTAATTAATTAGTAACGATAACTGATATCGAAAAGAAAAACATTTTCATATGCTATTGTGTCAAGACGAAGAAAGAAACTGTCATGTTAAATAAATAACTTGAAAAAATTATTAAAATGAAACACATATAAATAGAGGTAACTGATGTGTTATATTGGTCATATTTTTTTTTACATTGAAAACTTATCTGCAGGTTTACATTATGTCTGATAAATAAATTTTTACTTTATAATGAGAATTTTAGTGTCAGTTGTTCATAAAGAATAAAGAAGACATTGATATAGTTTCACTGAATATGTATCCAATTCTTATTTCATAAATTCAATATCCTCTAGACATTACCAGATGGTTGATAAAAATTCTTTTACAATTATCATTTCATAAGACATACAATATAAGTTGAATTAGGATACTTTTTTTATTTGCAAATGATTGCATTTAATCTCTTGTAGAAATAAATTTAAAAAAAAAAAAATGACATTAAAACGAATTTTAATAATAATAATTGTTGGTATTACGTTTATTATTCCCCTTGTTCAATTATCAATTGGTTTTACATATTTAAATAAACCTGTTACACAATGTCCAATAGCCAGAGATATTCCCTTGGTATTGGCATTTGGAGGAATGTTTACGTTACTCTTTCTAGCTACAGCCTATGGTCTTCTCTATACAATATCTGATCGTACCAATTCAAGTGGAAAAACAATTAAAATAATTATGGGTAATCTTAAATGTTTCTAATAATTTTTCTATTCTCTTATAATCATTATTCTCTTCAAAATATCTTTCTTTCATCATAGTTATCCAAGTATTAGAGTTTGATATCATTTTTATTTTAGTTTTTGTCAGCACTGTATTCGGATGTGCATCAGCAATTTTTTTTATTCTAATTCAACTTGCCGTTTATCGAAATTATTCTCAGGTTCAATATACAAATCCCAATTTAAATACTTATTGTTATTCAACATTGTATCGAAATGCATTTGGACTTTTAGTAACTACCTATGTGATGATTGGACTATTTTTCTCAGTAATTATTATCGTTTTAGTTGATTGTATCAGACATCGAAAATATGAATCAACTTGATTATTATCTTTATTTCAACTAGAAATAAATACTTTATGTATTTGAACTAATTTATCAGCAGTTGATATGTTCGATAACTGAATACAGGAAATTTATTATTTCGTTGAATATAATCATCAAAGTTCAACATCGATAATGTAAACAAAAATATTTATATTATCAAATATTCTATTCTCAGTTTTTACTGTAATTTGTGCAATTATTTCCAAAAATATTTTTTCTTTCAATGAAGGAAAAAAAATGAACTCAAATGTATAAATAAAACGAAATGTGTTAAAAAGCTTGAAATGATATAAATCGATTTCGTACGGCAATATATCAATAATGAACGAAGATGATCCTTTACTTTGTTTCAAAAGAAAACGTCGTCTTAAATATGAAAATAAAGTTCAAAGAATTCTAACAAAAGTTCTTTATAGTCAAAATCATTTTAACTTGCTGCTATTACACGATCATCAACAACTTACAGAAATTCTGATTCCAACCTAAAGCGCCATCTGTTACCATCAGTCACAAAAATTTGGCCTCCCAATTGCTTTATTTGAGATTGGCAATATTCTCTCTGCTGTGTTTTGCTTGCACACCAGTACTTGAATAAGTATTGTTATTATCAGCGTAAAGCTTAATGTAAAACATCTCGTTCTCGTTCATGTTTGTACTCGTTTAATCAATAATAGTTAAAGGCTCAATATACCGTGCTCTTCTTAACAGAGGTCTGCAGGACGATTCCAGCCCCACGGGACTTTTTACGGGACCGGGACTAAAAAAGTTTGATCCCGCAGGATTTTTAATGCGACCGGGACCACGTTTTTGTGAAAATAGTTTTGTATGCAGCATAAAAAATTTCTTAGTTTCTGTGCGTGTTTATGTGTAGGTACCAGTTCTGCGAGAAAGAATTCACAGAAAATTCTAAAAGTCTTCAATTAATATCACCCACGCATACTATTCCAGGAGCCACATTACAATGCGCTGACTTTCAAACTATCAGCGCTACTTTGAAAAAATATTTATGGGATCGTGACTAAAAATGAGTTCTTTCCATGGACTTGGGAAAAATTTTGTTTTCTAGAAACCCTATTTGCGCTAAAGATATAAATTTCTCGTTATGCTACCTAAAAAGAGCATGTCTTCAAACCCTTATACCTCAAATAGCAAAAGTCATCCCTGTTTAAAACTAGGCCAATTTTTTCACGCAACACGCCTATTCTCGACGAAATATACCTGTTAAGCGTTAGTAAATGACAGATCCATCATAAAAGTATCAAAGTAAAACGAGCTTACACCAAGAGAGTTTAAAGATCACTGCCAGTAGAGCTATATGGTAGATGAAAATATCTGTGATAGTTTTTTTTGGAAAAAACGTTTTGTAATGAAGTGCTACATGTACCCCAAAAACACTGTCTGAAAGCGAAGACAAATATTATACGCTTATCTTTCAGCAGTAGTCTGCAATAGGAATGTGACCATTCTATTTTAGTTCTTTCTCTCTAACTGCTATAACAATTCTCATCCATAGTACATTTCTCCTCTTCTATTCAAATAAACTGATGAATTATCGAACTACATCAGTTCTTCAAAATATTATAAATTAAAATGATCACACGCGTACTCCTCTAGAATAATAACTATTCTTGTTTTTATCCTTCACGTCTCTCTTATGCTACAGCCAATTTTATTATTTACTATGCTACCCTGAATTATTTTTATACCGGTGTTTATCTCTCAACCGATAATGCTTTAAATCCTAGTAGTAATATGAATGTGCACCAAAGATACTCTTCATTAGAAAATTTGCTCCGCACTAAAACCAAATTAGATAAAAATTGGACGTCAGGTGCAAAATTTCTCAGTAAATCTGACAGCATTCTATCGATCGGTGATAATAATGTTATTATTGTGTACTTTTTACTAGATAGCCTAGTATTTATTATTTTAATAAACACATTAGTTCAAAGCAGTAAGAAGTTTTCTATTATCGTAGAAATATTTTATGTTATATTTTCGATGTACACACGATGTGCACAGGAATTAGTCAATTTTATCTTTGCCCTATACTAGCTGACATTCATTCTTTCTTTTTCTTATATGCAGTACGTTATACCTACACTTCATGACACTCTCACAATGATTCATTGCTAAAAAACTGTAGATTTAAATTTTTAAAAAAGCACATCATCACATAAGATTGTTTTCTTTTCTTTCATATCTTTTACATATTACCTCTCATCTCTTTTCTGCTAGAAACAAATACAATCTCCATCGATCAGTTAAAACTTTTAGATTGAACAAGTATCTGATAACAGTTTCTTTTTATACATACATATCACTATATTGTACAGCATAAATTCAATCAACTGTTCCTTCTAGCAATAGTCTTAATGTCATTTTTTTCTTCACTTGTCATGTGATGTATCTCAAAAGAAAACAGACAAGTTAGCGAACACCTACGATAAAAATATAATAAGATAACAGGGTTCTTTGAAAATATATTGTTCACAACAATGTATAGCTTTTTTACTTTATGTTTCGTAAAATATATCTTCAAAACATTTGTTATCAAACAATATCGATTCCTTCAACATCTTCGACTGCACAATCGTCTATCATTAGTAATGAATAAAGTATTCGTTCCAACATCAGTGACGATGATGATCCATTTTGAAGTGATATTTTCAAACGTTGGAGATATCATATTCATGAGCATAAATAACAATTATTATAGCTCATAAAAGTTTTCTATCACCAATACACAAGGTCAGCAACTACAAACATCTAACTTCATATCAGAAGTTTTATTCTTATCTTATTCTTCTCTAAATCACCTTTTACTAATGCGATGACAAATATCGTTGTAATTTTCGTAGGAGAGAAAAAAAAACTTTTATATTTTTCCTTAGTGTAGGAAAAAGACCAAATTACTACAAATATTTGATCAAACGTCATAAATTTTATGTGAAAATACCAATAAAACATATGATTCACCACAGCAATAAAAATAACCTAGTCTACAGTATTTGAACGAAAAAGTAGAAGACGAAAGGGGTTTTCTAACAGGTTAATGTATATATAACTACTTCTATTTACTAAGACACTTTTTGACAATGACAACGTACAAATTGACATTAGCCATCATTGCTGGTATCATGTTGATAGCGCCACTGATTCAATTATCAATTGGTTTTGCCTTTTTGAAAAAATCACCTGATCAATGTCCAATTGCCACAGATATTCCACTTTTAGTAGCATTTGGAGGATTTGTCCAACTAATATTCCTTCTAGTAGCTTTTACTCTTGTTTATTTGTTGACAAATGGTGAAATCGATGGGAAATCAATCAAATTTATTGGAGGTTTGAATTTTTGTATGTTATCTTTTGTATTCTTTTAAAATCTATGTTTGTCTTATTTAGGTTTTGTCACTATTATATTCGGTTCAATGTCGTTTATTTTCTTTCTATTACTTCAATTAGATGTTTATAAAAATTATTCTAATGTCGAGTATCATAAATGTGACACTGTTAATAATACAAATTTTATCATGAATAACACTACATCAAATGTAACTATGACTTTATGCAATTTAAATGTAAAATATTGTGATCATACCTTATACACCAGCGCGTTTGGCTTTATTATTACTAATTATGTTATGACTATTTTGTTTTTTATCGCTATTATTTTACTAGTAGTTTGTAAAAACACAAAAAAAAAATCAGATATACGCAAAAAATAAAATACATGATAATATCGAGTAATCTTACTACGTTCATGTTATCATCGTTACGCTTTTTGAATAGACAACGATATGCCAGCACCATTATCTAAGAAAATAGAATTTGTGTTAGCTTTGGGAAACAAACATTAATTCTAAAATTATTCTTTTCTAGAATGAAATTGTTCTGATGTTTCAAAATTATTTTTCATGAAAAATGTCATGTTGTTCATTCTCATCTGAAACAGAAGATATCATATTTCTGAATTAAAAACTGAACTCAAATACGATGAAATGATAGTTTAATAATGATTAACAAATATGAGTCAACTATAAATGTGGTGAAATCACAAATCAATGATCAAGTATAAGAGAATACAATATTTGGAGCGAACATGGACTATCTATCGACAAACGGTAATAAGATATTGATGAAGTAATCATTTCAAAAGAACAAAGTTATCTCGAATGCGATATATAATCTCATCTTGACATATCTTCGTAATTGGATAAAGTTGACGAAGACCATTTCGAATAATTAGATTCTTATTATATTCTTCGTATTAATCATTTATCTTTATAACGTTACGAGTAGCAATGCTGTCTTCTACCAACAAAATATTGTTAGTAAAAGTTTTATCAACGAAAAGAATTTCTGTCATATGTATAAACATTTTCTCTCATATACTCCTACCTAGTATAAATACTAGGTAGGAACAAGACAGTGTACTAGAAGATGAATGAGTTGTCAATCTGACACATATATCTTTAATGAATTTATAAAACAAATTCTGACGATATGTTGATGCGTATTTCTAATCACCGAAATGAATAGAAATGAGATAGAATATTATGTCGAACATCTGAATAAAGTTCGTGAAAATATCCGTTTTAGCAGAATAAATTTTCTTGACACAACATTAACTCCGTCTAATATTAATGATGGTATTACGGTTCCATAGCATTGGAAAGAAACTGCCGCCGATTAGTTATTTAATTACAACTCCTCTCATCAAAGTCTATGTAAAGGAGACATTGTTTTAAATATGACCTCTCGCATCGTTCAGACAACAAATGGGAATATATCATGCTTTGAGACCTGACTTCAAAAGTCGCTTATTTTTGATATTTAAAACTCCTTTCCTCAAACTTTAACTTCTATTCTTTGTTGTGAAAACTTTCAGGGTTTCAAGTTTAAAGAGATTTTGGAGGCCCTAATGGCTCTTTTTGCACTTTCTGTTACCTCTTCGATCCCTCTAGAAGCGGTAGGACGAACATGACACGACAGTGGTGTCTTTCGATTTGTAACTGATTGTTTTATCTTCTTTGTTCGTTAGTGCCACCTAGGTATGCGCCAATTCCAGTTAACTGGAACTGTGAGAATTGAAACTGCTGGAAAAAGTTTTGAAATGAATTTAAAATGAATTTTAAACTTTAAGAGGAGCCACACTTTCACAGAGATTGCCAGTGAATTATATGAATCACAAGAGTAGACCCTTTTTGAGTTCCATAATCGATTACTTATAGTTCCTAAAGTTCAGTTTCAAAAGGCGTTTCTATTAAAAGACTTTTGAGTTTTACCTACATTTTCTTCAATAGAACTTAAAATTTCTTTTGAATTTGTTTCGAAATTTCTTGCAACAGCTCCTGACAGTTGTAGTTCTTACAGTTGAAAACTGGAACTGGTGCATACTTAGTGCCAACCTTCATTTAACATATCAACGATAACAGCAATAGTTGTCGAAATAAAGGTGTATTCGTACTAGAGCGAGAATTGCATGCTTCTTGTGGTTTAGTTTAGGAGAAACGACAGGTAGACTAGCGATTACTAATTAAATATTTGTGCGTATATCAAGGAAGAAAGTATTCACACTTTTGCCTCCTGGTAACGCTGACAAGCTTTCTACGTTAGACTTAATCAGTTTTCTCTGCTCTATCTGAAACTAGTGCTAGAAACCTTATGATTGAGTTTTATCAGTTCTTTAAGTCTGATGTAGAAGCTCAGTATTATGCCAGGACCTTTTGATCCTTTCATAAGTTAAGATTTTATTTCATCATCTTTTCAGTTGTTAAATACACTGTTAGTTTTCTGAACAAGATCTGGAACGCTAGTGGAAATTCATATCGAATTTGAAACTAACAAGGCTTAACTCATTCAAAATTTTCTCAGATCGCTTTAGAATATAAAGATATACTTCATTTATTCGTTCAGTGAATTTGATTCTATTCAAGATCAATAGAAAAGATTTTCTTACTTCTGAAGATTTGTACAAAGCCGTTCCATTTTGTCTGTTAATTTTTGAAACATTTTTTAATTCCCATGGTACAATGTAGATGAAACATAGTATATCTGTGTATTCTGAAGTCGTAACCGAATAATTTACCGAATTTTTTTCCGCGTTGGATACAGATACACCATCTGCAGATGGTATTTGTTGATTATTTTCTCATTAGTGAATTCCTCATGTCTTCTCATCGCACGTCTACATTTGTTTGGTTTCAAAAGTTAGTCAAAAAGGGTGTCCGTCTCTCGTCTTTTGAAAAGGCTAATATCTCTAGAATATAGTGATATGTATCGAAACTTTCCTGTATTTTAGGTATGTAGAAGGGGATTTCAAAATTAAACCTTGTGCTCATATCATTATGATAGTTCAAAATCTTACCTTAGAGTTGACGTATGCCTGGTGGTAAGGAAGCAAAAAGAGTTTACCCGCAAGTCTAATCATACAGTTAAAGCATGTAGTGGTAGCACCTTACTGCTGGCTTAATGGATACTTCAATATCTTTTGTAGGAACAAAATAATTATTTAGAGATAAATTCAGAATGACTTTCTACATTAGTTTATGAGTTATTATTGTGGAATTAATTATCTGATTAATCAAACAATATGCCAAGACATTACTCAAACAATCGGTCGCACGTACACAGCTACAAAACGCCGAACAATTTGAATGACTTCTTCATAATACCTTAAACTCTCTGTGAAAAAAACCCAAATCGATAAGATCATATCAGATTAACTGCTTCTCTTTCTTCAAGCAAAAGACTTCGGTCAAGTGCCAGTTCGTTGTATCATTAGTTTTTATCTATTGAATAAAGACCGTGCAACCTTATTATTGAGGAAAGCAAGATGAATTATACTAGATGCACCATTGCAATTCGTGTCTCACTAAACCATTGATGTTGGCTTTTTGAAATAATACTGGCAATTCACTACCTAACAAAAATATATGGATAGCTGTTTTTCACTTGCTGTACGTTTCAGCTTTGATTGTACAAAAATTCCTCACGTATTTTCAACAGACAGTAGGTATAATTATTATAAAAACTTTCTGGATGAATTTCATTTTGGGATGTTAAAAAAGTCACTTTTTATCTATGATCAGAAAAGTTTGAAATGATCTTGAATTAACGCAATAAACATTTTTTTTTAGTCATACAAACTGCTAAATGATTTATTAATTTTGGACAAAGATGGTAAAAGATGCTTAATATAGAAAAAGTGACTTCAGTTTGCTGATCCAAGCAAAAAAATGCCTTTGAGAATATCTAGCTATAAAAATATGCTATCGGATAATATTGACTTGTGATACCTATCTATCCGTACCACTTTTATTGAGTTAGCTAGCTATATCGGGTATGATAGCTAGCGACTAGATATCGTATCCGATATATCGGGTTGACGAAAAACACTGATTAGAATAGCTATTTAGTCGATATATTGATCAATTATCGCCCGATATATTGTGGACAATATTTGATGTCACTGGACTATTTATGAAAATTAATTAGCTATGAAATTAGATATATTGACCAATTATTACCCGATATATTGACTCATGTATTGACAATATGAATGATGCTGTCTATATTGCATCCCGAGAATATATATATTTACAGAAAGCAATATCCCTCAATATATTGCTCTGGTATTGCTTAACATATTGACTTGACATGAATAAATACTTTGTAAATTTGTGAAGTATGTGTTTTAGATGTATAGTACAGTGACTGCAAAACAAAAACGTGGAAAAGAGTAATCCGATCGTCGATATATCTAGTAATGTATCGTGTTAACTAGCTATATCGCCCGATAGTAAATAACCTAATTCGAATAGCTATATCGGGTAGTATATTGAGTTAGCTAGTTAAATCGCCCGGTAGTCAATATTTTTTTTCTGCTAGGGCAACATAGGATAGAAGATCAATGTAGAACAATAAGTTCGTTAATACATGTTTACTGTCGTGTGCAATGTGTATTCAGTCCGTGATTTTACAGAACTCCAGGTCGAAGCTCTACAGCTGTAAACTATAGTATTCGTCGAAATACGACGAAATACATATCCATTCCAGATAAAATACGACGTCGTAATCCTTCTCCACGGTAGACGTCATCGTATTTCGTCATAAACAGCTCGTATTTTGACGTATACTACAGTATCCATCGACATAAACTGTAGTATACTGCCATTTACCGCTGTAGTAATCATTGTCCTGGGACTAATATTAACACAACAAATATTTGTCGATGTGCCAACTGTGAAAACAATTAGTGTCAGTATGTACATATGGAGCGCGTGTGACACTTATTTTATACATGTGTATCAAATACTTTTCTTCTTTTTGCTTATCTTATTCTGTACCTCGCTTTTTTTTTTAATAATAAGCAAAAGGAATGAATAAAAAAAAAATGAATAGTGAGTTAGAGACATTAAAGGTACTTTAGTTTATAATATATGAAAAGTACACAATACTGCATCATTGTGAATAACGTGTAAGCAGAATAATGTCAGCCAGTATAAATACTAGTTCTACGCTAACTAAAAGCTTTTTTGAACCTGGTCAATATCTCTTGTGTATAAAACGTTATGAATTTGGAAATGAATTAATTGATCGCCTTTTAACAATGTTTGATGAACGATCACATTTAGAATTATCATATGTGAATGCATTACGTAACTGGTCGAGAAAATGGCATGCTGAACTTGTCAAACAACCTGAATACGTAACAAATAAAAAAGTATGGGATCAAACAGTTACAACAGGTTGGTAGTTATCTTGAAACTGGCTTTAGTAAAAAAAGATTATTATACGATATATATATATTATATTTAGGTGAACAAATGGCAGATATTCATCAAACGATTATATCAAATCTTAATGATAGTATTGTGCCTAAACTTCGTCAATGGCGTAAAGATAATTATGAAAAATCTCTTATCCATTACAAAAAATCAAAAGAATATGAGAAAGAATTTGAAAATGTTCAAAAACCGTGGAATAAAGTACTAGAACTGGTTCAAGAAAACAAACGTATTTATCACGATGCGTGTAGACTTTTACAAAATGCCAGACAGATTCAACGTAATATGAATTTACAAGTGGAAACTGAAGAACAACAAAAAGCAGTGGCAGATAAACTCGTCAAAGCAACAATTGACGTTGACAATACCAAGACGAGATACGAGAAGATATTAAAAGATTTACAAGAACAACGTCAACGATACGAAGCGAATATGATCGAATGTTTTAATCATACACAAGTATTTGAAAAGAAACGATTAGATTTTTTTAAAGAAGTATTTCAAGAATATCAGCGAACATTGGATAGTTCAAATGCCACAAAGAAAATGTACGACGATTATCAGATGGTATTGAAAGTACATGATGTACAAAATGATTTACAATGGTGGAATGCACAGTATGGTCCGATTGCAAATGTGACCCATTCCTATTATCCAACATTTGAAGAATATCAGGAAAAACAGATACAATGAAATAAACATGAGATTTCCTCTCATGCTAGAAAAATAATTAATTCGTCTTTCGTTGTTGAGAATAATGTCTTTTTTCCCTGTTTTTCGGCTTTTATATCAAGGCTAACTTAAATAAAATGTCAGAACAAAGAGTCAAAAGACAGTAAAGCTTAAATTTTACAGCAAATAATTAGAAATTCAAATATTCCTTGATTTGTTTAGAGAACCAAATACACCTTAAAAAGTTAAATTTATTGTGTACGAAAAATTTTTAAATATGAAATGGTGTACTTGGAAAAGATTGTAAATCATTTCATCAGAAATCAGTTCAACACAATGATTCTATCACTTGTTTTATTAGGTTGAGGAAAAAGTTCGTGCGCCGTGTTAAAATAATGATTTTTTATATATTTTTTTTTGTGTTTTTGATCTGGTTTTGTGGCTATTATGAAAATTTATTGATTTTTGAAACGC
>CAJNOQ010006476.1:0-13579 GCA_905250885.1 Didymodactylos carnosus
GCTAAAGGGGGTGTGTGGAGGGGTGTAAGCTCCCCCTGCTTCTGGAAAAATTTTCTCTTTTTAATAGTTTTTCCTTTCTCTTCAATAATTTTTCCTTTCTCCTTAGAATTCTGCTGCTTTTTTTTTTTAGAGTTGAAAGGTAGCTGCGTTTTTTTTTTTAGAGTTGATCTCTCAGAAAAAATGCACACCCCTCCTGCTTTTTTCTCTCGCCACGGCACTGAACTTTATCTCGGCTTCATTGGATGGAAATGATATTTCCTTGACTTTAGTTGGATCTTACAAGATGGGTGCGTCTGTGCTATGTGTACACACAAAACTATGTGTGTGTTTATGCACAATATATGGGAAAACGGCTGTGAGATATTGGTTTTTGTTTCTCTGTGCTTCGGAGATAGATAGCGACAAAAATCAGTTAGTTTTGATAACACAAAAAGGTCTTATACGAATAGTCAGAGTTAGAGAATATAGAATATAGATAGTCTAGCATGGCGAATCGATTAGGAATGCTTCCAGCCCATTTGGGACCTTCAGAGGGCGTCCAGAAAAGGCTGTAACTTTATGTTACATCGTGCGCATTTTTCGTGGAATGGAAGAAGTTCACGACATTTGTCAGCTAACGTGGATGCGAACGCTGATCGAAGGGAGGGGTGAGCATTGTGTTGAATTTCAAAATATTTTAGACCTCTGTGGATCTTAGGAGCATGATATGCCGGTTAGTAATTACGTGAGGACAGTGTGTTAGGGCGTAGACACAAGTTATTAGCGGACAAACAAACACACTTCAAGACATAATAGAGGAGTGATTAGAAATAGGAATTTAAGTATTGGCAATGTACCTCATTTATTTCTCGCCTTGCAAGAACAACAACGGTCGTCAGAACTGCGGTAGCACTCGCTTGCTGCTGCTTGTCGAGAATGTTGTTCATAAAGTAATGTGAACACCAATGATAATTATTTTATTTTACAGAAACAATCTGATGTTGGCGATTCCTTTCCAGTCAAGGAATAAGCGCATCAGAATGATGAAGGTTACTTGTATCGTAGGCTAGGGCCAGGGCTCTGGTGTTACATGATAGGATACGATAAACAAAGCCTGTTCTGTGAATTCTAGCAGAAGTGAACATGTGAACAGAACCTGTTTGTTTTGACAGCTATCCTACACATATCTACTGTAAACTATACAACAATAAGTTGCACTGACACCAACTTTTCTCGAAAATGATTTTTTCGTAGCGACGTGCTAGAAAGAACTAATTAATTTTTAACTTTAACACATTTAAAAAGTATGGTTTACTTCTAAAGGACACTTTGAAACCTATATATTCGGAACCAGCGTGTTCGATTATGTTACACGGCGCAAAGATCTCGTCGTGGTACAGAAATTCTTTAGATCAGCTATCTCGACTGGTTCCGAATATATAAGTTTCAAGGTGGCATTTTACAGTATCCAACGCTATACTGCGTAATGTATGTCACTTTTTCCATTCTCTTTCGATATCAATTTTCTTTCCTTTTGTACGCATATAGAGAAGATAAAAAAGTGAGAAAAGGATGAATTTTATATTTTCACTCAAATGTTCATCTGCACAAGATAGTACTCACTATGAAAATCCCCTTACAAATTGTATGTATGTATCCAACTATGACTTTTACGTCAATGTAAAGTTTACAAATTGTACTCCGCGTCGAGCTATTTTTGTAAAAACTTCCTACGAGTTGCCCGCTTTATGAGGGAAAAGGAAGTTTGAAGTATAAAGTTTATATACGAGGTTTTTTGTGGTTTGAAGAAGGTTTTTTGTCAGTAGCTGTAAACTTTCGGGTGAAATTGTGATTGACCAAATTTCAAGATAAAGTTGGTGTTCACAGCTACTGAATGAACATATTGTATATATACAGCTACTGAATGAACTAGTAACAACAAACAGTACATTATTGATCTGATGTTGTTAGACACAATTTTTGAAAATTATTACGATATATTATCACATGTTCTATGTTATAGTCAACAGTTCAATAGGAAGTTTTCTCATTTTTGCTTTGTAGAAGCAACACTGGCAAGCTTTTTAGAGAAGGATACAGTTTACTTGCTGAGATATAGGGCTGTCAATTTTGAAACTGAGCATGAGAAGAAGAGTACTTTCTATGCCAAACAAAAAGTGCAATCCCTTTTTAAAGGAGTTATCTACTACCATGACTTTTCGGCTTTCTCTTCTGGCCGTGGTGGTCAAATGTAGTGTTACCGATGTCCTAGCCAAATAGATCGTTGGAGCAAGAACCTAAGTGGAGCTGTCACAATCCAAAGAATTTCTGTACCCGTGCAACCTAATCGTTTTCGAATATATAAGTTTCAAAATATCCTTTTGTCTGGAACAAATCTGTTTAATTTACAATATCTTTTCTCACTCGATGCTGTTGTGGTTGTAGTATTAGTCAGCGATGAGGTGGTTGATGTGGCCGTCAAGGTGCTTGTTGCTAAAGAATAATAGCGAAATGCTTTAAGGTTGAATTATTGAGAAATTAATTAAGAAGTGAATTATAGTAGAGTTTTTGAAAGCTTAGTATTTATGTCCGAAGTTTTTGTTATAATGGATAACTACTCCAGTCTTGAATCAGACATGTTAAAGCAGTGTCCAGTATCGTTCGGAGATTCCGATGCATTATAAATGCATGTAGATCAATAATCTTGTATCATTGAATTAGGAGATATCATTCAATAACGGTTTATTTTAGCCATCTACCGTGAGTGTGATATAGGAGGGCTTATAGAGGTGTGCAAGGTACGAGTTTTTTGTACCCCTTACCCTACCCTATTAGCCTTCACACCCTGCCCCACTCTACCGGGTTGACTTTAGACAGTTTGCATCCTACAACTACTTTCTAAAAAAAGGTACTCTACCGAACGTAGAAAGGGTTTAAACTTTTGCCGCCATCTGTATACCTTTTTAAGGTTTCGTACAGCATCCTAAATCCGTCACTGGGAAAAACTTGCATGGACAGTGTTCCCTCAGTCGAACTAAGGTTTTCCCCGCTTTTCTCAGTACAATTAAGCTTTTCCTTTTCCCTAGGGTGCTGGCGAGGTATATAGTTTATATGAAACCTTAAAAAGATATAGATGGTGACAAATGTTTAAACCTTTTCTTGTTCCGGTAGAGTACCTTTTTTTTTAGAGATTACACATAAGAAAGTAGGAGTAAAATAGAGATCATTCGTTCAGCGATCGACGTTCGCTTTTTTAGCCACAGTTTTGTTCAAAAACTCCATAGCCGCATCCAATAACAACAGGCATAGATCTTCTCTGATGGATAACGAAGTTATGCACCATTTAAGGAACGAATGTCTCTCAATGCTAAGCGTTCTTTAACTCATAGGGTACAGTCTATGCCAAACGTCTCAATCTGTGCCCTACCCTATAAAAATGTTTCGTACCCTTAATCTACCCTACCCTATAAAGTCTGCACTATACCCTAATAGGAGAGGGCAGGGTGATCCTGAAATGGTTAATCTATGTGAAATACTTCAAATACATAAAATCTTTAAAGAACTTTTTCAGCTCAGAAGTGTTCCATAAAGAGCAGTGTTAGAAACAGACGCACTAATATATGAAAAACTTTCATGAAGTTTACGAAAAACTCAAATTGTCAACGGTGTAACAAATTTGTAGTAATAAAATTACTGGCAATAGTATTAACTTACTTGATATTGCGCTAGTCGACGTTGAAGTGATTGTAGATGTTGAAGTAGCTAAATATTATTAAATTGAAAATTCAACAGTGTATAAACACTAACAAAAGTAAATTAACTTGAGGTTGTTGATGTACTTGTCAAAGTACAAAAATAAACGCATAATGAAGACTTATTTTGTGATAAATTTCTGTTATACCGGCTGTTGCTGACAGAGCTGATGTTGGTGCTTGTTTAGCATTTGTTGATGCGACTACTGCTGGTACAATTGCTGCCATTCCAACAGCAACAAAAAAGATTGCAAAAGTTACAGCAAAAATTTTGCATAACTTTGACGCACAAAATCCACCGCCGCGACGACTTAAACACAGATATCTTGGAGCGATACATATACACAAACACAATATACGTACGCAATAGAACGAACTTTTTTCAAATTTTTTACATTCGTATTGACATGTCTAGTTGAGACGATTGACGACTGACTCTTTGAGTATGGAAAAATCATCGAGATGAACAATTTTTTTAGTGTATGTGTGTTTCACTTACAGAGCTTTGTAATGATGCATATCGATCCATATTAATCGCTGTTCCTCTTTAGTCTCTAAATGAAAGATTATTTATTACCCCATAAAAATATCTTCGACATTAGTCTTTTTCATGGTTACGATTCTCTAAGATGGCATAAAAAGTTGTCAATGTATTATTTCCTTAGATTATTGAGCAACTTTTGTTTAAAATTATTTTTTAATAGAGAAAAATTACGAATTATTCTTTCATGTAAAATACATGTTGTTGATGTCGCATAATGCATCTGAATAGTATATAAATTCCTTCGATTAAATTTCATATGAGTTGAGAGAATTTGCTCGGAGAAAAATCGAGTTGGTTTGGTAAACAATGTTTTCACACAATAGCCAAAAGTTATTTGTTAAAGATTTAAAAAGCAAAAAGTACTTTTCAAAACGAAAGCAAGCCCACAGTGAACGTCTTCTTAAAGACATCAACTACGCATATCTCCGTTGCATTTTTTATGGATTACGCGTAATAGAAGTGTCCTTTCTTTCAGTACAACTCTGTTTTGTTGTGTTATTACCCATTATGGCGCCACATGCGAATTTTTCAGGTATTCTTTTTTCTCAGTTTTGTTTCTGCCAGTGCGCATTTCTTCACTACATTTTTACCACGAAATTATTAACTTTGAACGTTAATAGAACCTTTCCATAGAATCACTTAAGCTTAATCTATCAGAACTGTAGGTTCCATTTAAACGTGGTGGAAATCTCAACATAGTCTTTGTTTCTAAAAAGCATAGCAAGTTACTGAAATCACTGCTATTAACGCACAAAAAAAAAGTATATAAAACTGATATCTCTAATGAGCTCCTGCACCATATGCAGAAATATCACGTTCAGTTGTCAGAGATTCTGAACGAGCTTATTTTTTCCGTTCAATTACTGTCTCGTGTTCTACCACTACAGACTGAGCCGTAGCCAGACACCTGATCTAATCTTTTGTGGGGAAAGAAATCAGACCTACCCAGCACCCAAAAATGAATTCTAAAACATCTAAGGCAGCTTATCTTGTGGCCCGTGAAATTCTGTATCAGATGCCGTATTGCCTGAATTCTTTCGATGAGTTGTTATTTTACAAATGGGACTTTAAGCTAGTAGTGTAGGCTAATTTAACATTAATTGGAACTAATTAGTGAATGACAGGAAGGGAAGAACAAAATTTTTACCCCTTTTCTCGTGATAAAAATTTTCCACGCATTTCTCTATCGATGCAGACAAGAACCAAGTTTTTATGATGAATGGAGGATACATAGGAAATGTTTTAATAATAGCCCCGTGCTCAAAAACCTAACAATAGTTCTTTAAGTAATTAATTTTTTTCTCAGCCAAATAATATAAGTAAGCTGACAAAACTTCAGGGCATAAACTTCGAAGTATTCTCTACAAACTGAAATGCATGACGAAAAAATTCAAAGCTTGAAAATATCACTGGTTTTTGGCTCTATCTCCAGCTGCTTTACAGTACGCTGTGGCGTGTACGTGACTTGAGAACCATTTACCTTACATATTTAGCAATTAAATAGAAATCTGCAGGTATGCATATTTCATGACCGACCGATGGGTCACATCAAATATGCCGTGACCCATCGGTGGGTCACATCGCAACGAATGTGTTAAAAAGAAATAAGTTTTTGTAAAGAATGTCAAACTTTTCCTGTACTTTTTATCACGACTCAGGAACATCATGATTGTGTAAGCTACTAGAACTTGGTTGTGAGAGAAATTCAGGATAATAGATTTAAAAAATAGTTATAAGTACTTAAAAATTGACATCCGATCACGTTTCGAAAGTATTTCTTTATTCTTTAATAAATATCTTGTAACTATTCAAATCAAGTACTGATACTATAATAGCTTGATTATCTTCATGTGTACAGGAAAGCGACAGCTTATTATACGATTAGATACTATACTGTGAAACATTATCATTGCGGATGATTTTTCAGAATTCAAGAAGAAATACAGGGCTTCTATTACAGATTAAGCTTACCTACTTACCTGTGTACGAATAAGATGAAATGCTTTTTTGTTTACTGTTTAACGTTCTTTCTTCTCATTCTCAAGAAAAAATGTACTCTATTTATTTTGTCTGCGTAAAGTGATCAGGTTTTTAAATTCAATTAAATTCTTTTCTGCTTTAAGTATAAAAGTGTGATTATACTATTAAGATTTCATCAGATTGAGTGTTTATAGTAAATACATTGCACTTTAAAAAGAGAATGCTGCACTGTATTAACCATTTCGAAAATATTTTAAACATCATAGATCTGTACTAAATTGACACTCAAAAGACAGATTGCTACTGTTTCACAAACAATTTCTGAAGAGGTTCCCACATGCAGTCACTCAGTCGTCGATCAAATTGAACAATTGAAGAACATACTGTAGACTAGTGCGTGTTGTCATTTTCAGAAAAATATTGAAGGTCAAGAACAAAATTCTACTTTGGTTTTGAAAAACTAGTTGCAATAGTCTGGAAACGGGCGAATATTAGAATTTTTGATTCTCTTTTTTGATATTAGTTATATTACATACCTTTATTGACAATCCATGCGCAATGTTCGCTGTTTCCTATTACCCGAAGAGATAAACTGTTTCTACTGTGGTTTTCAAAATTGAATGTGTGCGATTGTGAGTTGAATAACTCTGAGACTTCACTAGCTGCGGATCTACGGTTTTCACCATCAGGTAGCCAAGTCCTTGGGACATAGATATACATGAAAAAAACTTTTTGAAAGGATTTTGCGAGATTTTCTAGAAGGGTCTCTGGAAAACCAGGTGCGCAAAGATAGAAGGTTTGATGGAATTTCGATTTTGGGGTATTCTTTCGATAGCCCAAAGAGTTTTGTACATTTCTACATAGCCGCGCATTTTTCTGACCTTGCAAACGAGCGCTAGACCCAATATACAAAACCCACCAAAACGCATTTTTCAGCTAATTAAAGAAAAAACTTCTCAGAAAAACAGACATTACACATCGATATATAGGTTTTAGGACACGCCGATCATCGTGGCAGGGTTTCTTTTATGCTAGTCTGATTGAAAGCCATCAATTTAAGCTTGGCTTTATCAAGTGCCGTAACTACGGTTTCTATTAGCGGACTAGACAGGAAGACAAAATGATATCTTAATTAACGTAGAAGTTGTAGAAATATTAGAGACTGTGATTGAGAGCGTATCCATTACCCAGACATCGGCACCCGTTGCATCACACCCTGTCGCATCGCACATGTAGTCCATTGTCGTCACACGCCGGTGGTGCCCGTTGCATCATGGCACCACCGCTGCCTTATTCTATTGCAACTCATATATAATCCAATATTGTCTTATTTCATATGTGCTATATATAGTGGCGATTTCTTTGCAATAAATCACTACGCTACAGCCACCGTCCTCCATCTGATCTTCCTAGTTAGTCACGCTCTCGCTAGGTGCATCCGCTCACAATAGATCATTCACTATCAGTAATCACTTGTTGATTAGAATTTACATGGGTATATGAATAACATTGACACGTGATCGAACCATATGTTCACGGTTATTATATATCCGTGGACGTTTTTGCTTGTATTCTTTAGCCAGAAAATAATAGAGAATTCACAAATACATCACACATACCTATACGTATTATCATCTATTCTGCACCCAGATGAATTCCCATCGAATGCGAATTTACTAAAAATCAGATTCTCAGCGAGTGTGTATTCTCCATGCTATGCTGAGAGCGGAATGCAATCAGGCTTTTCGATTGTTTTTAATCAGGATGGGAAGATTTATTTGGCGGACAGTCTTTTTACAAAGTCGGCGGATAGTTCTTTCCTAAATACGTGAAACAATCTTTAATTGAAAAAAATTTTTGTTACTTCGTATCAGAATTTATTTTTTCAACGAAAACAATATTTAATAGTCATCCAAGTCATTTTCATTTAAATCATTTCATAGAAATAACGATATATTTCGTTCTTTGGCTTGACCTGGATGAGAAATAAAATCTTTTATAACAAAATCGGTAGCTTCTGGGGTTAATGGAAGTTGTGAACTCGAAGCTTTTATACATGGTTCGAGGGTCACGTCTCTCATACGATTTCGTATCCATGTTTTCACTCGACGAAGTGTGCTAAAAACCCGTTCATCTTCGTTTGACCCAACACCATATGTTGTCAATATTTGATATAACAAATACCATTCTGGTGTTAGTTCGCTATTTCTCAGCATCTCATATATATTCATTTTATCGTCTTTAATGTTTTTGACTAATGTTAAGAATGCTGGCATTTGATTTTTTAGTTTAGTCATATCGATAAGTGGAGGATCTGTTCTTTCAAGTTCATACAAAACTCACGTTCATCAATTGATTTTAGTACACTTTTAACAAACTCATTTCCTATTTTATTCATATCAAATTTATTTTGATCTTGTGATGGTGTCCGCAAACGAGTCGATTGACCTGTTGATGTTATACTGGATGAAAGAGACAGTGATTGCATAATGCAATCACTGTCTCTCTACGTAGAAAGCGACTGCTTACAGCTGTTACACAGTAGTCATTTTTTCCGTAGAGCAGGCGGACATCTGATTTTTTTGAGTTAAAAGATGATTGTTTTCGCATAATATAGTCTTATTATGTGTCAGATATTAATAGAAAAAAAAAATTTGAACAAAGATCTTTATTCGATAAAAAGTGCCTTTCGCTTGAAGCAAACATTTTTGGGCCATTAGGTAGCCTATCTATCGAAGTCTATTTGACCCTATTTAAGTTTTGAAAATGCGTATTGTCGGTTTTTTTGGCAAATGTCCGCCTGGATGCCCACTGTGTACTATTAGCGACTAACAAAATACAGCCGACGTATATTTAACAAATACTTGCAAGAGTATAACCTTTGACGTTCTAAATCACCAGGTTGCCAACCGTGAAAAATACGTCTAGAAAATGACTTTATCGGAATTGCTGAAGATAAAAGAAAGCGAACAGATTAAAACATAGAGCTGTTAGTAGGCTTGAAAATGATTTATGTTCTTTGTTAATACTTCTCTTGTCTTGTCTTAAACCCAAGCGCGTTGTAAGTGCATAGCGCATAACCTATGTCTGCAATGTGAAAGTTAGATACTCTACTGTTGCAGAATTGTAAAAGATATGAAAGATATGAACATTATCTAACCTGATACATTTCAATATACTATAGACACAATGCGTCGGTGATCTGATAAAAATGAAAAGTAGTCCTGAAATAAACAGAAATATGCTTGAATATGAACTAATGAATGTTTTCTTGTGGTAACATAGAAAAATGCTTAATTATTTTAAAATAACGGAAAAATACTGAACGGACTAATATTGAATTCTAGCGCAGGGCATACAGACCGATATTAAAAAGTTGACTGAATGGTTATTGACATTAACCTTGTTGTTTAGCTTACTTAAAACATTAGTATTCTATTGATTAAAGATGGATGGCAACCGGTTGCAACAGTATTAAATACTACTAGATGAGTTTTGACACTGCTGTCAAAAGTAACTGATCCGTAATTCAAAACAAGCCACTGAACGCGGATTAGATATATATACATTTTTAATTTGGGTGGTGAATCGCGAAATGTTCTATGCATAACACTAAGCATTCTCGACAATGTACGGCAGCTTTCTCAGTGTGTGATGCCCATTTCAGATTCAGTGATATATTTAACCCAAGGAGTTTTATCACGGTAAGTCTTCTTCATAAATATAAATAAATAATTATATGTTATATTAATTATATTCATAAATATATACAAATATTAAATCAAATCATAAATAAATCTTTTTGAAATTGCAATTTGATCGTTAAGTATTTCAACGTATAGCACGGTTTTAAAGTTAAAGGTTTCTGATAATCGTAATGTGATACTAAAATATCACCACCTGATCCTGTAACAAAAAATGTTCTCCTAATTAAGGGCTGCATGCTCATATAAAGTGGCAGGGCATTCAGTTTGCTCTGTGGCGCAGATGAAGGTAAAAACCCTATCTGTTTTCAATAAAAATACTACCATTCGATTTCTCGTGATCAGAGGGACATTTCTCTATATTTTGCTTTTAAAAGATTTTAGTTCTGTCCGTCAAAAAACGTTTTTTCTTCGGGGGTGTAAAAAACGCCGTGTATTTGAATGGCGTGCCATCGAGCAATAATTCAGAGCCGCTTTTTAGGAAAAAATGTTTCTTATCTCGGTAACGCAAAAGACCTGAGCAGAGCTTTTTTTTGAATTAGTCATGTCCTTATGTTTATAAGTAATTTGCAAAAAAGATATTTCTTCTACTCGTCTGCAAAAAAACTCCACGCAAATCTGTTTCGACTCGGTATGTAGTTCGTTTCAAAAGCAGTTTGAAAATGAACTAGTACATTTCAGAATTTCGATTTCACCTAGGTCTAATCAAAATTTAGATTTGAACTGATAAAGCGGACTAGGTGGATTTGAAACTCAACTGGATCAATAATGCATTTCAAAACGAACTAGTTGTGTTTCAAATTGAGCTAGACGGTTTTAAAATGCAGTGTCATTCAATAAAGTTAACTTATATCCTTCTTGTAGCAAGCAGCCTCTTTTCTTTTAATACTGTGAAGTTCAACAAGGCAAGGAAACGAGCAAATATATGCTTTTACCAGTTTTGTTGAGGTATAACGAGTGATTGCAGTGTTTTTTGTAATAATGGGAATAAGGATAAACGAGTGGAATATAATGATTGTCTGATAGAATCAAATACTGGAACCGTGGCAGCACGCCCATTCTCTCTTCTGTAAAAGAAGTATAAGAACTCTTTAATTAGTGGAATTAAATTAATTTGATTAATGGAAACTCACAAAGTATTTACAAATTTCTTCACTTGTTGATCATAAATTTGAGGTATTGGAGTTATTCTAAAACACGTTTTCTGATTGATTCAAGGTTTTGCTAGATAAAAGTGGGATTCCAGTGTTTCCTGGTGAAATCTAGAATTTGACTATAAAACTGAATTTCAAGTTTTTCCTAGAGAAAACTGAGATGCATACATATTGCGATTCCACTTTTCCCTGGTGATATCTGGAATTTACCGGGCACCTCTTTGTCTTTCCTCCCTTCCGTCGTACAAAAGATCACCTTAGACAATGTAATTTTTTATTCATCTTTGTAAAATATTTATTTTGTTTCTAGAACTTGGAATTTATTCCCGTTACATTAATTTCACTCTTACCCGGCCAAATTCCAGATATCACCAGGGAAAACTGGAATGTCACTTTTATCTAGCAAAATCTCGAATTTCACTGGAGAAAACTGGAATCGAGTATGTGCACGCACATACATCTCAGTTTTCGCTAGCGAAATCTAGAATATCACTGAATCCCGTTGATCGGTATACTGGTAGTAGTATGAAGTATAATCGGTCGGCCGATAGTTTGCGGTATGAAAGAATTTTTTTCAAAAACCATCGTGTAAATTGAGTTCATCTGTGACATATTTCTTCCGCTAAAATTTCATTCTGATTACTAAAGCTTTCTCGGCTTATATAAACTTCTTAATTTAGATTCAATTGCAATTTGATTGGATTGCTGTTTTCGTAACCAAAAAGTGTGTGGAAAGTCAGCTATACGTAATCAAAGTGACAAGATTAATCTATCCCTTTGATAACATAAAAGAAAGTTCACAGTAAAGAAAAACAAGGAAAAAGTATTTTTCTTTAGGCAAAATATGATCAAGTAAAGCCGGTACCGACTGGTAAATCGGTCATTGGTATACCGGCCCGTACTACTATCCGTTCCAAAATACAAGAGCATCGGTTGCTTTTTGAATAACTTTTGATAGGTAACGGATAGAGAGGTGCGGTTTTCAGTTCAAAAAGCTATCGATGCTGTTGTATTTTGGAATAGTAGTACGAAGTTTGTATACCGGTATCGCATTTTTGATACTGGTTACACCTCTGGATTGTATTGTGGATACACACATACATTGGCATATATGTATTGTAGCGAAAACTGGAATTCAGTGAAATTCTAGATTTCGCTAGCGAAAACTGGAATCCGAGTTTTCCGTAGCTAAAACTGAGATGTATGTGCGTGCACATACTCGATTCCAGTTTTCTCTAGTGAAATTCGAGATTTTGCTAGCTAAAAGTGGGATTCGAGTTTTTCCTGGTGATATCTGGAATTTGGCCGGGCAAGAGTGAAATTAATGTAACGGGAATAAATTCCAAGTTCTAGAAACAAAATAAATATTTTACAAAGATGAATAAAAATTACATTGTCTAAGGTGATTTTTTGTACGAAGGAAGGAAAGACAAAGAGGTGCTCGGTAAATTCCAGATATCACCAGGGAAAAGTGGAATCGCAATATGTAACTGTAAAACCACTTTTTTTTGATGATTATTAATACATAACGTTCATCTGCGACTCATTGACCCTTGACTGAAAGTCCGTTTTCGACTAGCGGTTAGTCAAAATGCCTTTGTAGCAGGTCGTATTTCTGGGTATCGTGGTGTGAGTCTCAAAGTACTAAAAAGATATCTATATGAATCGACCCGTTGAGAGTAAGATTCGGAGAAGTGTGCCAAATGAGCGATCGATTAGCTGCGTCCACAGATTTTTATTGTGATAACCTGAAGTATTTTTTGAATTTTATTCTGTTAATAGTTGCGGATGTGCGTAATAGTAGAAGGAATCGCTAAGAGGAGTGGTGGATACAGCTAGTGTTCGGGACGGGCGTGTGCGAAGATGTCACTCATCTACTGCGGATGGACGGACGAACGGACGGACATTTCGTTTGTATGACCCAAGACTTTCAGTCAAAGGAATAAAAAACTAAAGCATACTCATTGGAGATTACATCGTACAAAGCTGATGCCAACAGATAAAATGTGCAAAATTTTCCAAACAAAAGCCCATCTTCAGCTCGAATCGATTCCTCGGGTATGAAATGGCCGGTTCAACGATAGCCACACTTCTCGGCTTTTCAGACAAAAAAGTGAGAAATTTTCTTTTTGTCACTAGTGCTCGGGGACGCGCGTACGAAGATGCCCATTCGTCTACTACTATCCAACTAGTCTTCCGAGGGGTCTTTCGAACGCTCGTTTTACGTGTTCCGATGGGCCTCGAACGCTTATTTCGAGGTATCGAAGTGCCATTTTCCGAGGGGTCGAGCCCTCGTCGAGGGGGTTTAGTTCGAGTGCTCGTAACCTATCGAAAATTTTTGTTTTCGATCTCTCGAAATGACCTTTTAGATGGGTTCTAAACGCCATCTAAACGCTCGAAAACTATGGAGAAAAAAAAAACGAAGCGGCTTATATAGTATGCACTCCAAATCTATTTCGCGCCCGC
>CAJNOQ010006477.1:0-13579 GCA_905250885.1 Didymodactylos carnosus
ACATAAAGGAAATAAAAATGAATCACTGAGACTAATATCGTTGCGAAATCTTTGTATTCCGGATAAATATGAAAAATTGCGTACAGGAGAAACTTTCTTACAAGTTCAAAGTTCAGGTAAGAGAAAACCTTTCGATTTTCTTATTCTTAAATGCTTTAATTTCTCGTTCAGGATATATGGTACTCGCGGCAGAACACGGGCTTCGTTTCTTATTCAATGCTACAGAAGTCCATGTGATGGCAACTTTAAAGTTGTACCAACGTCACAGGCCGGTGGAACACCTTTTTACAGAATTATTCGCATTTTTCAGTCTATTCCATAATAAAGTATTATCATTCGCGTTTGTCTTTTTTAATGGAAAATCGAAGAAAAATACGCACCTAAATAAGAAGCACTAAAATGGGAGCGCACCCAAACGAGACGCGCTAAAATGGGAACACACTCAAATGAGACGCGCTAAAAAAACACGCACTAAAATGCAACGCACTCATATGTCGCACACACCCCCCATACAACTATTATCTGTCCAAATGAATGGTGATTGCAGTCCTTTTTTTTATAACTTTTTACGGAACAAGATGAAGACCTGCAGTTTCCAGTGTCTTGTAGCCAGGATCTGACAGCATCTTCCTATCTATAAATCAATTCTACTGAGTTATGAAATTTTAATTTTCGGTGAAAACAGTGGAAGATAGATTATTTCGTCTAGTATAGGTTTTCACTATTTTTTGAAGCTTTTTCGAAAAATGACCATTGTCATGAGATTCAGCGTGGCCGATAAGCTATGTTTCCATGCGTTTTCAAATTTCTAAGTATCGAGAAAATCGGTTTCAGGTATCTCAGGAAAAGTCTGCTGCTACCCGGACGATCGCAGATGGAGCTGTTGGATTTTGGCAGAAATGTAGACTAGATGTCGCTCTACGTTAGGTGTAGTTTTAAACATTAGACTTGTATGAAAAGTTAGGGAGCGGTAATCTTGCCTTTGGACATCGACCAGATACACCGTGATAGACCTCATTGGTAGAATTGATTTACAGATAGGAAGTTGCTGTTAGGTCCGGGTTTCAAGAAACTGGAAACCGCAGGTCTTCATCTTGTTTCGTTAAAAAGTTATAAAAAAAATGACCGCGACCACTATTCATTTGGACAGATAATAGAAATGGAGCGATTGTTTGAGGGTGCTTACGTCAGTGATGTAGAATAAGCCCACCAACCTTTTATTGGTGGGCTAAAATCTGCAACAAAATTATTTAATTTTCCATCTTCATATAAAAAGTAGACTTCAAATCGTTCTATCCGTATTTATTTTTATCTTGTTCTGTGATAAGATGACCTTCTCCTCATATTCGATAATATATACGACTAATAGGATAACCCATTTTCTTTGTGTGTTTAGCTAAATGAAGCCAAAGATAATTGTACACTGTATGTTAAGTCTTTTTTTTTGTTGTCCTTTTACTTGTTTTTTTCCATACATAATATACTTCGAACACCGTCGATGCGGAACAACGTGTTATAAAATTAAAAAAAAGTGTTCTTCGCTCAATCATACGACATAACCTAAAAAAATGTGTGAGTTATAACAGGTCTCTATCATTTTTTGATAAACTACTGATGGAAAATACCGATGTGAACAACCACATACGGTTTTAAGGAAAACAAAAATGAGAAAGGTAAGAAGACAAATAGAAATGAATATTAAAATGTGTTTCGTTTCTATTTGTCATTATACTTTTTCTAATAGCTTAGCTTAGCTCTAAGAGAAAAATTATCAAACAGTCGACAAGCTATAGAAAATGATTAGAAACAATTATGCTACGAAACTTAAGGAAATAATTCATCAAGTATCTAACTTTAAATTTAAGAGAAGAATTTAGGAAATCTGAGATGTTCTTAGTATCTTTTTAAGTAGAGTGAACGGGTAGCCCATAAAGAGCGAAGCACTTAGGTTTTTTTTGGATGTTATTCATCAAGTACAAATTGTACTTGAGCTCATTCGATTGAGAATTTAATTTTCTACTGTATATATATATATATTATATATTTTAATTTACTACTTAGTTTCTACTTCCAGCTGGTTTAATTCAGATCTTTCTTTTTTTTTGTAGAGTGCAGCAGAAAAAAATCTGCACGAATTTTGTATAAGATAAAATACCCGTGAAAACGACATCTTTTAGTAAAAGCTTTTCAACAACAAGATAGACAATTTTCTGTTCTATCGATCGGTCTTATACTTTAACTTTCTTCAAACGTTTGATTCTACATTACAATGATCAAAAAGTGATTTTGAGAATGGTTTGTAGTTGACGCGCGAGAGTGTGAAGATCGAAAAGTCAAAAGCTCTTGTTTTTTAGACAAAAATGCAGTAGTCAATTCTCTCAAATACTGCATTAAGTTTGATAGGATATAATCTTAATTTAACGATACAAAACGGAGTATCATCACCAAAGACACATTTAAAATTTCTTATATCCATTTACTTTAAACTACCATTTCCATATCGTTCCATATCACTTTAGCGTTTTCCAATCAGAAAATACTAAAGTGTCATCAAAAGATGCAGAATTTTACGAAGAAATTTATTTTGGTGTATTCAAAGTGTAAAACTGACATTATCTTTCGATTATTTTTGATTTAGTTCATTTTATTCTGCCGTATCCTACAACAGCAAAATAAAAATTTGAATGAAACAAGCTAGTTTTGTAGAGAATTAAATTCTCTCATTCGATCGAGAAGTGCAAATTTGTACTCGATGAATAACATCGGAGAAAGTTAAAACAAAAGTGTATCATTATTTCTAAGTCAATCAATAGTTTTATGCATGTCGAAACAAATATAATATTATTTTTTTAACATTATTTAAGAGATCATGGAAAATTCGCATTCGCGACGAATCGAGTTATTCTTTACTATTTCGGTATGCAACATGTTTTCATGCTGGCTATAGACTTACAATGTTTATTTTTTTCTCTCACTGGTTCACGTCAAAATCGATTGCAAATTTTCTACTATTTTCTGACGAGTTTAGATCACCATCTAGGCTAGGTAACGAAGCGGAGGTATATGTTTAGAAAGATATGGATTCATTGAATAAACTCTTCGAAAATAGCTTGCATAGAAAATACAGCTGAAATACATAAACAAAAAATTTAGGGACTATCAGCATCTTACTGTTTGAATACATATATCTAAAAATCGTAAGAAATCTATATGGTGACCTGAGTCAGTCAGAAAATACGAGAGAAATCGCAAGCACACCATATACAACAGTACGTCTTATGACCATCATTGCATACCGAAATGAATTCTCAGCGAATGCGAATTCATTTTTTAGAAAATCAAATTCTCGGTGAATGTGTATTTTTCAAGTTATATTATTGAAAATTGAACTCTTGAAGTTTATGGTTATAGTGATATCTAACGCTTCGTAATGACAATATCCTTTTGTACTAAACAAAACAAGCAAACGGTACGGCGCATGGCAACCGCTAGTACGTATGATATTTTACTAACAAAATTTTGTTGTCGTTCGATATAATGTATTTCTTTGATTGTGACAGCTAAGCAAAAGACGCCAGACGATTAAAACTAGCAAAATTGACAGAAAAAAATAATGCATAAAAAAAGAAATATATTTCGGATCTTCCGTTAATTTATATACATTGCGCATACCTCGGAGACGTGTTTCAAGAAATATTTGCACTACCAACGAGGGAACATATCCAACTGTCACATCGTTTTTGACCTCAAAGACAGTTCTTTGTAGGTTATCGATCATGCTGATTCCGAATATAAACATGAGAGCGCTAATGTCGGATTCTTCAAGAGTTTTCTGGAAAACCAATTTTCCAGAAACTCCGAAAAATCTCCGAAACTTTTTCTTAATAACTTTGTAGCCCGCAAAATTCTAATCAAAATGAGACATCTGTTAGCTCTAGAATTCATAAGAAAAGCTCTAAATTCATTTTTCCTTTTTCTTTCTATATCTCTGCGGTGACAATGAACATTTAGGGCTTTTCTGGTAAATTCTATAACTTTGTAAAGACAGGTCGGGTAGAGCTGGCGGATGTCTCATTTTTATCAGATTTTTGCGGGCTACAAACATGCCTTATTAAGAAAAAGTTTCGGAGTTTCTGAAAAATTGGTTTTCCAACAAACCCTTGAAGAACCCAACATTAGCAGCTCTCATGTTTATATTCGGAATCAGCATGATCGATAACCTACAAAGAACTGTCTTCGAAGTCAAAAATGATGTGACAGTTGGATATGTTCCCTCGTAAGTTGTTTGGAAAAAGTTTCCGATTTAATTCAGAGACTTGATTTTCTAGGATTTGAATTTCCCAGAAACCGAATTTTTAACAATTGCAGTGGAATTTTTATACATAACCTTCTGTTGAAAACACTTTTAGTCATTGATGTTACTCTTCTGATTTCATAATCAACAAGACAAATCGAGAATAAAGGGATTCCAATAATATTTGTGCTTACTATATGTATTATCCTCAATTCTTTATCAATTTTTAGTTGTCAAACTAAATGCACGGTTCACTTAGAATTTATTATTTTAGTTAAAACAAGACGATTCATTTAACGAATCTCCTTCTATGGCTTCAACATCCTCTCGGCAACGTTCAGCGTCGTCTGTTTTACAAGAACAAATCCGTGTTGTTACTGGCTGTGCAACAAACATTTTAGCTTCAATTGGCATTATATTTTTAAACAAATATATCTTTAAAAATTGTCATATAAAAACGATGACATTAACTGCCATTCAAATGTTATTCACATCGATTGGTTTATTAATTTGTTTACAATTCAAAACATTCACAAGAAAAATAATACCAATACAAAAAGTGTTACCATTATCAGTAACGTTTTGTGCCTTTGTTGTATTTACGAACATGTCATTAGAATACAATACAATCGGAACATATCAATTGTTCAAAGTTCTAACAACGCCAGTAGTTGCTCTCATTAGTTGGTATCATTATAACACGAAATATTCACAGTTAGTTATTTTATCATTAGTACCAGTTGTTATCGGTGTTTGTACACATTCTGTTAATGATATACAACTAACAATATTTGGTACAATAATAGCGAGTTTGGGAGTAGTATCAGCATCAATTTATCAAGTTTGGGTATGTTTATAATTTTTTTTTAATTTAAAATACAACAATAAATAGTTTTTTAACATAATTTTCAGGTTGGTGAAAAACAAAAAGAATTTGATATGAGTCCTCAGCAATTATTATTTTATCAAGCACCATTATCAGCCATATTGTTAGTACCATTAATTTTAATATCGGAAAAAATACCAACATATACTACAAATGAAGAACAACGAGACGCCATTATGGCTGTTCTTGCATCTGGTATCGTTGCATTTGTGGTCAATTTATCCGTTTATTGGGTAACAATAAATTAAAAACTTTCAGTTTTTTTATTTTATCAAATATCGTTCTATTTTTCTAGGTAATAAGAAATACATCAGCATTAACATACAATATGATTGGTCATATGAAAACAATTTCAATATTAGTTGGTGGTTTTGTTCTATTTAAAGATACTCTCAATATCAAACAATTTTTTGGTATTATGTTGACATTGTTTGGCCTATTTACTTATACATTTATTAGAATGAGAGAATTAAATCAATTACCGTGTAAATCATGGAATTATATCACATCAACAACAACACTAAGTTCTGTTTGATATCTGGCATATTCATCCATTCTATTTCAGAATCTCATACAACAAAAAAGCGTTAAAAGATAATCAATGTGTTAGAATAATTTTAATTTTAGTTTTTCTCAACTTTCTATATCAAATATTTCATGTGACATATATCTGATCAATCTAATCCGTGATGTACAAACATTTCTCAAAATTTGGTACAACACTAGAGTATTTTATTGTTTGTGTTTGTTATTTTTAATATTTATATTTTTAACTATTTTATTAATACATGAAACATTATGCCAACTAGGTAATGTTAATTACAACTGTGTAAAAATGCGTTTAACGAAGTAATTCACTCTAAGAGAACTGATCGATATGTTTTGCATCTCGATAGAAATTTTATTCTAATTAGCAGAGTTTTCGTTATAAATTTTTTGAGGAAGGGGAGCAGAAGTTTAGGGACTTACTCCGAAATATGAAATTTGACTTACTCCCACTGAACCTTAAATAAAGGTCTTTTCGATTTTTTTTATGTCATAGCTATAATAAACATGTTTCATAAACGGCTTTTAAAGCTGTTAATTGCGACAAAATTCATGTTTATTATCTCATTATTAACATACTTTTAGCTTACTTCATTAAACTCTGCTCATTAACACGACAATCTATTCGTCTAATGATCCACTGTTATCACTCGTGTGTATTCACTACGTTTAAAACAAATGTACATATGTTTTTTTGTTGTTTTTTTATTTTGTTAGTTTTTTTTAACAATAAATGTACAAAACAAAATGAAAAAGAAACCAAAGCAATAACAACGTTTTTAATTTAAAGTTTCTTTCGTTGAGTACTTATATAAAGTACATTGTTACCACGTATAAATGCATCACCATATTTATTTTTTAATTCTCCACCTACATATTCTTCAGTTTGTTCTAAGACAATATTCATGTAACCGTCTAAACAAGCTAGTACACCACGATAATCAACACCACCTAAAAGAAAAATCAAGCTAAATAACAGAAAAACAAGCAGTTATATTAAATACTTACTATTCAATTTGACGACAACCGGCCGCCCAATAATTTGTTTTAGAAATTCACTGGGCGTTTGTTTTCGAGTGGTCATTATAGTTAAAAAATCTTAAATAAATAAAATTTAGTTTTAAAGTTTTTAATCATTTCAAATCAATATATTGTTCATAAAAACCTGAGGAACAACGAAACAATTGTTTTTATGTCGGTTAGAATTTATTATTCTATAACACAAAGAAGACATCCGCTGTTCAACAAAAACAAGAGCGGTGTTTGACAAAAAATACAGTTTAACAAATGGCAAAAACCGAAAACATAATGATAGCATAATGGAGAAAAATTACAATAGTAATAACTCATAGAAAAATGCAAAAAATACATCTTTAAGCCACTTCCATTTCACCATTTGCACTTTCAATTGTTGTTCCATTCAATGTATCTTGTTCCTGAGACTCTTCTAGTGCTTCTCGTTCTTTTTTTCGTCGTTTCTTCTCTTTTTTCTTACGTTTTTTTTCCTTAATTAATATGGCAGCACGTTCTTCTTCAGCCTAAACAAATAGTCAAGGGAATCATATTTGTAACGATACTTTTTTTCGATCAACAAACCTCTTTAACAGCAAGTTCCATCACTTGAACATTGGTAGCCGGTAATTCGCCACTATCATAAAATTTCAAACGATCGGTTACTTGTTGTTTAAGGCGTTCACCAAATACGCCAGTTGGAATATCTGAAATCAACAGAAATTTAGAATAACAGAGACAAAATATGCGAAAAAAAAACCACTACATACCCGAAAAACAATCGATTCTTGATGCAATAGCACATTTATTGGCTAAATAACGTGATATTCGTCCTTTATTTTGCGTATTTGCTTTTCCAATATATGTTGAATGAAAAATAAGGCCATATTTTGGCGTATTACCTTTGGTTTTAAGAGCTCTAAATAAAAAAATCTTATTGTACGGCAAAGTCCTATGTGAAATATGTAAAAATAATAGACAAACCGAAAAAGAGCTTTCTCAGCGCCAAGAATTTGAATTGTTGATGCCGGATATTTTGCCAAATTTGTCAAGCTACCAGCATGTGCAATAAGACGTGCACCAACCTGAAATAATTAGATTCAAAACATTGAATCAATAACCAAAAGTTTTTTTTTTCTGTCTTACTTGTTCTCCAATTAATACAGCAAGATTTGGTGCAACTTGCGTCATTTTGCTACGAAGATACTATATCAAACGAAAAAATCATAATGAGTAAAAATAAAAGTCGCTTGCTTTTGCACGTTCACCTACTTCTTGTAAACTCTTACGATATTCAAATAAATGTATAACACGATTAGCAAAACATTCGATATTAATCAAATCAATCGGTGATATATCCATACCTAAGAGAGAAAAGAATGATTAATAAAAGAAAAATAGACCAGAAGCAAAATATATCAACCAATTGTTGTTTTCATTGCTTCAAAAACTGCGTGAGTTTTTCCTGTATCTTTGACAATTTCTTCTAATTCTGATTCACGTGATTCATGAGTAAATTCTTTACGATTTTTAATTAAATACACAACACGTGAATACGTATAATTATCTGGAATTATTCTAATTAATTCTGGAAAATGATATCCATACCATTCGCTAAATGGAAAGAAATACACTGTAGACCTTTACTTCTTAAGTTATAAGTTATTTATTGAAAGAAAAAAGTTCATGTACTTGTAGCCACCAAAAGAGAGAACGAGTCCCCATTATTACTGATAGTGACACAAGGAACATAGATCAATTCAAAAAGATAAAACAGCTGAATTTTATATAACTTACCGAATTCTCATAGCAAACGTATTGATATCTTTATCAAGTTGATCAAGCAAAGCTATTGATTGTATTATCATATTATCTACACGATTAACATTAAATTTAACTTTGGCACGTGAATATGCGTGACCAAGACCTAATTGCGCTTTATTCTGATTTTGATCAGTTAAACCTTTAACCAAATTTGGAAAATGAACACGAATACCTTAGAAAGATATGAAAAAAAACCTGATAAAATGATCAATAAACAAAAACAAAGAATTGTATGATTCTATACACACCTCGTAATAATTCGGGAATAACTCCTGTGTATTGACATGTTATACCGAATATTTCATTGATTGTGGATGCTATTTTTGAATCAGCTACGCCCAATATCATTTTGGCACGTTTGCTTGGTTTCGGTAAGTTTGATTCGAGAAAATTACGTAGATCATCGTGAACTAAGCCTAAAATAGGAAAACAGCTTGATAGAATGATCAATTGAATATATATGTAAATCTTCTATACCTTCTGAAATTGAATTTGTATTGTCTAATGCATTAATACCAGACTAAAAAGTTGAGATTTTTTTAATACAAAATTGATTATAAACGAAGGTTTTTCTTACTTGAAATGGAAAAAATGCAACAAGTTTAACAACTGTGGCAAATTTAGATAAATCCAGTACACTTTGTTCGACTTGTGGTAATAACATTCCGATTTCTTCAAATTCACGAACACGAAACAATGAATAACCAGATGCATGTTCATAAAGAACATAAAGCGACGACTAAAAATGTTCAAATCATCATAGTTTTCAAGAACAAAAGAATGCACTTTGATTGACTTTACCATTTTTTTAGAATGAAAGTTGCACAAACGACAACTTAAAAACAAAGGATCTGGAACAAAAAACCATAGATGTAATTGAGATGGAATCTGAAGCGTCTTTTTTATCCAAATATCGCTTCTTAAGAATTATCAGAAAAACTTGTATACATGTATAACGGAGAACAATAGGTTTAACTTGAAAAGTAAAAACAAAGGGGACAATATCTTAAAATTTGGAGAAATTGAGCACAGAAAAATGTCATACTACTCTTATATTGAAAAAGACAAACTTTTGCAAGAGTAAATCGAATGATTGCATTCAGTGAATACGAAAACAAAGCGTGAACGGTTCAGATCAAGACGATCTGAGTTCTACACTATTTCCTTCAGTCATTTGTATATATTCATTAATTTTAGAGACTTTGGAGTTTAATAACATTCGGTTTATTAAGATTCTGTGAGATTAAACGAGAGACTGAACTATTTGATTGTGTATCTTCTTTATTATTTTTATACTATGGTTTTTCATGCTTTTCTTTTTCCTTCCTTATAGTGGCTACTCTTGAACGAATAAGAAACGATCTGTCTAGCCGCAACTATGTTAACTACCTCTGCGAATTTTTAACGTTTGTACTATAAAAAAAACCTCCTTTAAGATAAGAAGAATTTTTGATGAATCTTTATAAGCACAAGCATGCCGGTTTACTGTACAAGGACTGTTTTATTAACAAATGTCTATCCAATAGCACTTTCTCGGTTGATCTATGTCACTTATTAGTTTCAACATAGGCAACCGCTCATCTACGTTCCCTTATATCGGTTTCTTGTATTGACCAACTTTCCGTTTTTTTGCTCCATCTTATAAAGTGGAAAGATAAAAGTTGTTTACGACATTATACGAAATCACTTGCAGTAAACTGTACTCCGTGAAAATTTGTAAAATAAAAAAGTGCAGCCTTCTATTTCAGTCAAGATAACGCAGTCAAAATTTGGATTCAGAACAACATGATTTAATGTTAATAGTAGCGTTTTGCACCTACTGTATTTTAACCCTAAATTTGTCAGAAATTGGAGAAAATCCATTCTCCTGTTTTCTACATTCAAGTCTCTATCAACATTTACCCGTAACATCAACTCCATTTAACATATTACTGTACATAAGTGCGCATTGTTCTGCAGGAAAAAGAGGATTTTAGTAAACCGGGAAAAAAACTTGTTTTTTTATTGAAAAAATAGATTTTGAAGCCTTTACTACTTTAGTATTATGAGAGCAAAACGTACTTTTGACACACACAAAGAATGCCAACGCACGCCACACTAAAAGCGTTCCAACAGCACTTCTTTTCTGACGGCATGGAACAAATGTACTGATGGCACGGTCAAAGTGTACCAATGACATGGTTGAAGCATGTCGGTTAGTTTTTTACCGTCCAATCAGCACATTTGTTCCATGCCATCAGCATACTTTTACCGTTCTTTTCCGGGACGGTGTGCACTTCAGAACTTTTGATCTCATAACTCTACTTTGCACTTATTGCACGAACTTTTTCTAGAGAATTAAATAATGAGCTTTTAAAAAAAGTAAGTCCAAGCGGTCAGAGGGACACGAAACATCAAATATAGGCACAGAATCATTCTTTTTGATCGAGTCCTTATAAGAGAAATGTACTAAAGTCACCGGCGCTTTACAGTAGTATTTTCGTTTTTCTTTCAATCTGAAGTCTATCGGATGAGTATAAGTGTTTTTTCAAACAGAAAATCTTAATTTCACGGTGATAACTGCACTATAAATCACTCTTCGAGCTCAGCTTAGTCGATATTATGTACTTAATTAATTGTTTCACACAAGTGTGACGTCGCTGATACTGAACAACATTTGTTATACTTCAACTCTGCTGCATAAAATTTATACAGAAACATGATTTTAAGCACTTTCCTAAAGTATAGTATTCTTTATACTGACGGTTGAGCTTGTTTCGATACTTTTACACAGATTACTTTCGACTGTTCAATTCATCTCGGTACATTTCCAAAGTAATCGAATCCGTAATCACGAAACATTTGGGCTGATACATCATTTCTTGCTTTTAGTTACACTCACTGCTTTTCTGTCGTACTGATGAACAATCATCTGAATTTATATGATATATCGTGATGAAATAAATCTGTGTATACAAACGTGTCTGATACAATAGCCGAACATGTAATAACAGTCTGAATAACACATAGTACGATAAGGCCATGTTCAAACTACAAAAGTTGAAAAGCATTAACAAATCTGATTGGTCGATAAAAACTTAAGTCGCCACGAAAACATGACTTGGGTCAGAATTAAGGATGCTTATTAATTATAAAGTTAACTTAAGTCAGAAAAAATGTAGTCTGGACATGTTCTAACTCAATACGATGTTCAGAATAAATATGATAAATAAATAAACACTACTAAGTCTCTTTTTTCTAAGAGAAAATGCAGTGACCGAAAAAATTTTAACATATGTATTTCAACTTGTCCTATTCATCTCTTTGTGTTAGATAACGTACAAAAGTTGGCTTGTAGAATAATCCTTAGACATTATGACAGTCGTTCCTCGCAACTTCTCACTCGGCTAAATTTAGCGCCACTCTCCGCTCGTCGAAAATATTTTCGCCTTGCTTATTTTCACAAACTATACAACGGGAGAAGTGCTTTGTCTGCTAGAAACCTAATTACTCCGCCAACAAATCGACGGTCGTCTAGAATAACGCATGATAAACAAATTCAAAAACCTTACTATTCCCTAAAGTCTGCTTCGGGGTCATTTTTTCCCCGTACCTCTGACGACTGGAATGTGCTACCATGCACTGTTATGAATCAAACCAGTCACAGAATCTATAAGGGTCTTTTGAAGCAGCATCTTCAACTTTTATAATTTATCTGTTACTTGTTCTTTTATTATTTCTTTATTTCTTCACTTTTTTCGGTATTGCATTAGCCTTTCTTTGCAACAACCATGCTTGCAAAAATAAAAATTCAGTTCAGTTCAGTTCAGTATTAAGACTAAGACTGTTTTATTCACGAAAAGTGAGAACTATCAAAGGTCCCCGACCTGAAATAACAATGACTCTAGCCAAACAACATCAAGAAGAGTAATAAAAAAGAACAAAATAAAGAAGACAACTAAGGTTAGAACGAGAAGTAATAAAAAAAGTTTTAAAAAATAAGTAAAAAAGAAATACTGAAGTAAAGCTATTTTGAAAGACATTAAAGAAGAAAGACGAATAACTGACTCTGGGAGATTATTCCACTCAGCAATAGTTGAATAAAAAAAAGAAGAATGTATCGTTCCAAATATGAACGAATTTTTGCACTTTGAGCGAAAACATTTATATAGAGAAAACGAAACAATTGAACACTATGAGTTGCATTCAATACAGAACAGTCAACGAATGTATTTGTCTGATTTTAAAAACAGCCGTAAACTAGTGCGCTCTATTAAATCCCACTTTATGACCTTATCATGGTAAATTCTACATTTCTACTTCCTACATATTTAAGAGTGATCGGTTCTAAATGATTCGACACACAAGTGGATATAATTAACGGTTCTTGTATATATATACTTTGTAATGCTCTAATTATTCTCTGTTATGATTGGCTCATTTATGAAGTATGTAACGGCCATTTTTTCATCTTTTGCGGACAACCACACACGCGGCTATTTTGTATCATCTTTGATGACTAAAATTAAGAAAATTTTTTGGAAGATTAATTGTGCGAAGGAAGTTGTTGCGTTTCGTTTTTATCAGCGTGCGTAATTGATTTTGGTGAATACTAATCTCATTTTTTATCACACGCAATGTCTCAGACAATGACAGCTCGTGTAAGTAAAATTTTCTCTTATATCGTAGTTATTTTTTCAAAAGTCATTTTTCTACCGTTTCCAATACATTGGATTTCGGTTTATCTTCTAAATTTTATTACGTTCTCTCGCAAGCTATTCATCTGATGTTCTTCCTCAATTTCGTACGTGACGTTTCGCCGCGAAAATCCTTTTCTTTCAAATAGTTCCCCTCTCAAAAAAGATGATGGCCCTAGTGGGCCTTTTAGCTAAGTCCTCCACAGTGGGCATCCAGGCGGACATTAGGTGGAAAATCGAAAGTAAAGATTTTAATATTTCGGTTGTTGACAAGTATACTTCCATAATGGGGCCATCTAATCGTGTATGAATGGTTGCTAAAACCTGAAGCGATGTGGAGAA
>CAJNOQ010006478.1:0-13576 GCA_905250885.1 Didymodactylos carnosus
TTTTTTTTGCACAATTAATTCCACAGACATGAGCTATGAACAAAACAGTGTATTAAGATAAAATAATCTGTCCAAAATACAATTTCACATAATACATGAAACATTAATACTGAAAATAAAAATAAACAAAGGAAAAGTTTCGCAAAAATCAAGATAGAATTATTCAGATGAGAATTTTTCATCATTTATTTTTTTCATAACCAAGCAAAGTCGCAGAAATAAACCCGAAAAAGTTGTTGTTGTTGTGTTACTTTCTGTACTACAATAAACACCTTATAACTTGGGAACGGAACGTGCTAGGGAACAGAAACCTTTAGAGTAGTCAGTGCTTGCACAGCCCTATCTGGTATAAAACTTTCAAGTGGATACAAGTTAACTTGACTGACGAGGGAAGGCCAACAACTGTCCCGTCGCTTTTTTCACGAAACCTCGTGGACAACAGGTAATCGAGCGTGCTGAACCCGAATATCATAATGGTTTTACACCAAAGGTCTCTGGAGATCCCGGTTTTAGAAAACCAGTTTTTCACAAACTCTAAAAATAACCAAAACCTTTTTTAGTAAGGCCTGATTGTAGCCTGGACGTTTCTGATTAAATGACATATCTCCCGTTCTACACGACCTTTCTTTACAAAGTTATAGAATGTACAAGAAAGGCCCTAAATGTTCATTATCAGCTCAAAGCTACAGAAATAAGAAGAAATTAATTTCGGGCTTTTCTTCTAAATTCTATAACTTTGCAAAGAAAGGTTGTGTAGAGCTGGGAGATATCTCATTTTACTCCGAAATGTGCATGCTACAATCAGGCCTTATTAAGAAAGCTTTTGGTTATTTTTTAGAGTTTTTGTGAAAAACTGGTTTTCCAAAAACTGGAGTCTCCAGAGACTTTTGGGGGAAAACTATTGTGACATTCGGATTCAGCACACTCGATTACCTATTTTCCACTAGGTTTCCTGAAAAAAGCGATGGGACAGTTGGTGGCTTTCCCTCGTGAGTTATGAATTTTTCTATTGTTCTCGGTTTTCGTTGGAAAAATAGAAAAACTGCTCTAATTTTTTGAAGGAGAAGCTATGGGCAAAAATCCTTTTAGGCTTTTTACTATCTCGATATATGTTATCGATCGGCATATGTTTGAAGAAAAACTGAGGGGGACTTGTCCATAGGTCCCCTCGTCAGCGTTTTATGAGAAGAAATTCACATTAGATGTACGCTGATAAGCTTTTCATTTTGAAAACAATCCAGCCAACGTTACCCTGTTCTTGAAAATGTCGGAGACTGGTGCTGTCATTTTTAATAGTTTTCACATTCATGTGTTGCTCTGGATTACCTGAGATTTTTAACAGCTGTTGCGCAATGTATATTTGTTATAAGCTACTTATTAAGAATAAAAAATGCTCCTGAAAATCTTGACTAAATGAGTTTAAACATGTCTCTCGTGTCGATTTCATTTAAATTTAATATAATAAAAAAATAATGTAGTAGAGGAAGACGAAAGTACTGACAAAAAGAGACTAAATTTGTGAATGGTAAATGAGTTCTGTTTTCTTGTTTTTTTTGATTGTCTTATTTTTTTTGGCGGTTCTGAAGTTGACGATGGAATCGTTTTATCATCTAACAGTTTTCGCTTTCGATGATTTGCTTGATTTGTTGAGAATATGTCTACGGCTAAACATACACGACGCAGAAGTGTTTACAGTTTTAAAACATCCGAGAAAACTTTTATACTTACTGGTATCAGATAAATTACATGACATTGATATTACTTTCGGTCTTACTACTGTTTTTTCATCAAATGATACATATTCACGATAACGTTCACTTTTAAACAATGTTTCTGCTAATTCAGATAAACCATAATTAGTATCTGTTCGAATTTGTTTATTATCTTCACATAATTTTAAATAATCTTGTAACTTAATACCATACTCAGCCAAATGTTGACTGAATTGTTCTTTTTCGGTAATCGAATTGGATAAGGGAAAACATTTAACATAACCAGGACATGTTTTGATTGAATTCCCAGTTTTATTTGCAGTTGCCAAATACAAATCTTTTTTAATTAATTGTTGTTCAATCAATTTGTTTTTTGCAGCTGTACGATTTTGTATGCCATAATGTGATGTTATCTTTGATATATCAGTATCAGTCATTAATAGCGATTTTGTTTCTAATATCTTTTGACAAACAGCCATAATTTTTTTTCGATCGGCATCTAAGTGCGTAAAACAATTTATAAATATAAAATCAAAAGATTGAAATTTTTCGATATTATTTTGTTTATACACCTAACCGAATCATATCTGGTTGTAACATATAATGGTTAAAAAATAGTAGTAGTAAATAGAACAATCATGCATGTTTCTCCGCTTTACTTTGACATAGTAGCTAGATCGAAGTGAGGAAGACTCGAATGCATCCATATCTATTCATGTAATCTTACTTTCTTTATCACTATTTTTTCTTACGACTGTTATTCGCTCTTCATCAACAGGCGCCAATGTTGTTATATGATATTGTTGATCAACCATCATCATTGAACTCTCTGTCATATTCTTTAATGGTTCCAGTAAAACCATCAAAAAATACAAAGACAAAAATTAATACTTTTTTTATTCAAAAAGTTAAGTAAGCTCCAAATCCTGAACGCTCATAAAAGTTTCAACCTACGCCATTAGTCTCTTTATTTCATTTGATTAAATCTTATTGTGTTTATCAACATTATATTCTTCAATAGTGAAATTTTTTGCTTCTTTTTCGCTTCCAACCGCTGTTACTTCATCAGTTCGTTGCTGTTGTGTAAGTATCTCTGTACTTGTGTGTTGTTCATCATGATGTGTCATCAATGATTCATGTATCATATGAACTAGTTGTTCCAATATTGTTCCAGAATCTATAAAAAACGAAATCCCCATTATATTAAATTAAAGCTATCCATAACAATAGAATATTTACCTTCTTTCGTAGGAATATCACCGTCATTCACTTGATTTGAATTAAATTGCATCCGAACGGGTGAATTTGTACACGACTGATTTTCTTGTACTGTTTCATCAGTTGGTGATTGTGTTGGTTGAGGAGTACGGGGTGATGCTAGTAAAATAATGTTATTATTAACATCTAAAGAATGTTGCTCATTTTTTTTAATATATATGTTGTTTGACCGCTAACTATTTGCTCTTGAATCAAGTCTGCTTCGAGTAGCAATTCAATTTCTTGTTTCATAAATAAATCATCAACATATTTATAATATTCACCAACATACTGTTTGTAATGTAATGCCATAAACTGAGCACCAGGTAATGCAAATAATTTTGTTTTTGAAGAATTATGATACAACTGTATGTAATCATTTAAATTGACACCAAAACGACGTAGTTTTGCTTCAAATTCCACTTGATCATGTGACGGTGGTATTACTTTAACAAATGATCGCTGACAATTATTTAAATATCGACCCTCAAGTATTAATCCGTTTTTAATCAATTCACTAAGACATAACTCAAATCGTTCTGGTTTTTTGAAAAATGGACCATTTTTAGATAAATCATGATCGTAACCTGTCATTACTGATAAGGAAAATATATTTGCTGGATATTCTAGGATTTTTTTAGCTTCGTGGTCGATTAACAATTGGTTGTTTTCACGAATATCCTTAATAGTTAGTTCATCAGTATCAAATAGTGTTGTTGATATATTAAATAGATACTCATAATATAGCCAAGCATCTTCACATGTTTTTTTGTTAACATATAAAATGAACATGCCTAAAATTTCAAGTAAGCTTTTTCGTACCGTGTGTAAAACAAGGTTGCATGGAACTACCAAAATATTAGGTATAGGTTTGACATATCCACTGTTCTTGCTCTTTGAGAAAGTAGCATTTATTAGAAAACTAAGGAATGCTTAAAGTTATAAAGTTCACTTTTTCCCGGCAGTCTGTATAGAAAATGCATGTCTTCATCAATATTTGAAAAAACTCCTCAGAGCGATTTTAAAAATCAATTACACTGGATTTCGATTTCGAATACATCCAACGCTAGTAAAAAAACAAAGATACCTTTATCATTAACAGGTGCTTTTGAAAAAAATAACTCATCGATTTTTTTATTGGCCGCATCGATAAATGTTGTAGTGTTTGCACTACTTTCAATAAATGTATCATTAAAATTAATAAAACCACGTAATGAATGTAATACTATCATTATATTTTTAAATAATTGTAATAATATACAATAAAGAGGATAAATTTCGCGTGATTTTGAATAGAACGCTTCAATATGTGGTGCACATGTCAAAGTAAATATTTTATCGAAATGATTAGCAACTGTATTATAAGCATAATAAAAAGCACTTGACGGATCTAACGTTGGCTTAATTACTACTGTTGTTGTCTGTAGTGAGGCTGAATATAAAAAATCAAAAGATACAAAGTTTTTAGTACAACAGCTTTCTTCACAAAAAATCTTCAGCCCCAAGATGTCATGTAGGTTTCTTTTTGTTCCTCAGGTCGAGATCAAGATGAGACACCACCTATCTACGACAAATAAAATTCTAGTCAGTCCCTTTTTATGTTTAGTCCTCCGTTAATCTTGTTTCATTTTTTCAAATATAAAACTGCTGCTTCTATTTTGCATGAAAAATTATGGGACATTGGATAGGTTGTTCGACGCACGAACGAACTGTATACTCATTACTAGTTGTTGAACTATCTTCTGATTTTTCAAAACGGTATTCAATTTCACCAAATAAATGACAGATAATAAATATATGCGTTAAAGATGGTATGCCAGTATTAACAGGTTGGTGACAAAAATCTTGAGGACGTGATGCCAGTTCTTCATTCAGCTCAGAGGAGAGCAATTTCAAATTAAAACTCTGCTACTTTTCAGAACGCCAAAAGCAGTAAATAAGCAAATTAGAATAAGATATAAAAGAAGGCTGAATTGGTTCTATACCGATAAAACTTCCTAAAAGTGTTCATTGTACACTCGATCAAGTATTTATATTTCACCTGTTTGTCTGCTGTCGGTGGTAGAATATTTCAAAACTGCGTTAAGACTTTAACGTTCACTTCTATAGCCTCCTCTACAGTCTCTGTTCAAATATAAGTGCCTTGACTTAACTACAGCAGACAGTAAAATAACCATCGATCAATGTACAAGTGCAGTAAAAATGTAAATGATAACAGCAGAAAAATTGTAGTTCTCATTGATGGCTTAATTTTGTAGTGCAAAGTAGTGCTTTCTAAAACTGATCTAAGCTCAGAGCACCGACAAACTGCACTAAAAAACAAAGGAACAAAGAGCAGCGTCAAGTTTAGTCAAATGTCTCAACCAATAAAAAGCACTCCTTAACCTCACGCTTATGCACTCTTCATTGGGATATTACGCTTTCTTATAGATAGCGCCAGCCACATATATCGCCCACAAGTAAAGTTTAGTATAGATGAACGGCTCTTACACGGAGATGTATAAAGCTGTATGAAGATGTATGCGATGGTATAATATTTTAAAACTGCATTAAGACTTTAACGTTCACTTCTATAGCCTCTTTAGAATTCATAATTATAATGAGATTTTCTGCATCAACTGTTTCCTGAGTTTATGTTTGTTCGTTCTTTTCTGAATAAACTTCGGATCAACCAACGCGCGCTGAATTATCCTTAGATTCTAAAGACTTTGATCATCTTCCTGCGCATGCTGGTAGAATGTTTTGAACGTGCATATTTGCTATTGGACTCGTCTTATGAATGAACTTAACTTTTATGTCACCTACTTTGTTGCTATTTTCTGCCTTATTAGACAGAAGTCGTACAACGACAGTACGAAGTTAAACTAAAATTAACGCTAGAGTGCAGCTCAAGCCTAACTGTCACTTTTAGTCCAAGTGTATTCTGACCATTAAAATCATGATCACACTACACAATTTCAGTTCGCCTTAAGAAGCTCATGGATGAAAAGTTAAATTAAACTTAAGTGACATTTCCGATACGACCGAAGTTTAAGAAGAAATAAGCCACCCATGTGCACTATTCACGAGGAGACCTCCAGAGAGGATAAACCGCTTTTTGATCGACATCTACTAGGTTATAGGTTATCGACCATGCTGATTACGAATACGACCATGGGGTTCCCCAATACCCTTTCGAAGATCTGGTTTTCTAGAAAACCCGTTTTTCAAAAACTCTAAAATATAACTCGAACCTTACTTAATGAGGCATGATTGTAGCCCGCACATTTCTGATTAAAACGAGACATCTCCCAGCTTTGTACGACCTTTCTTTCCACAGTTATACAATTTACAAGAAAAGCCCTAAATGTTCATTATCAGCTCAATGCTACAGAAATAAGAAGAAATTAATTTAGGGCGTTTCTTGTAAATTGTATAACTGTGGAAAGAAAGGTCGTACAAAGCTGAGAGATGTTTCATTTTGATCAGAAATGTGCGGGCTACAATCATGCCTCATTAAGAAAGGTTCGGGTTATATTTTAGAGTTTTCGAAAAAATGATTTTCTAGAAAACTGGATCTTCGAACAGCTATGGGAAAGCCCCATGGTCATATTCGGAATCAGCATGATCGATAACCTATAACTCACTAGATGTCGATCAAAAAGCGACTTATCACCTTAGGACGTTCCCTCGTCAGTCAACAGATACAAAAGCACCTGAATACGATTCGTCTAAACAAATGTGACAAACCTAAACCCTTTTATATCCGCCTAAAGAAACTACTGTTGCCAACTGATAAACGCCGTCTAGCCTCCGTTCAAATATAAGTGCCTTGACTTAACTACAGCAGACACTAAAATAACCATCGATCAATGTACAAGTGCAGTAAAAATGTAAATGATAACAGCAGAAAAATTGTAGTTCGTCAAAAGAAAACGAAGACTTTAGAATTCCCATTGTTTGTATAATCGTCGTTAAACGAATATTTTATGTATTTCTGCTTTATTTAAATATTAATGCCCTAATAAGGCTTTTTAATACACCAAGAATGTATACACTAAGAATTTGGTATGTAATAATTAAGATAAGAAGGTTCAAAACGTAAGGATTAACGGTAGCACACCGGGGTATAACCTTTCACGTGGTCAGAAAAATAAAAATATACATTGCGCATCATCGAATCGTCCTCACCCCTCACGCTAAAATAACTGCTAATTAGTAACCTTTTGGAGAAGGGTTTATAGGGTTTTGTAGCGCTTGAAAATCTCTATCAAATGATATGTTTCTTCATGATTTTCACGAAAGTGGTAACTTACAAATAAAAGTGTAAGGCACCAGAGTGACGCTAATTTGCATTAATTAGCACTTATTAATTATAATCTAATACCGTAAGAAAGTTATTTTAAAATTATTTTTTTTTGAAAGTATGACCATAGATCATTGCCTCTCAAACTATTTAAAAATGACGCTGCTACGATTATTTTTGGCAGAGCTGCAAACTCTGCAAAACAGGAACCAGCAGTTCAAACAGAACTGTAAGTTCAAACAGAACTGTAAGTTCAAACATTTTAATTATTATTATCCAGAAAAGTGACAATATCATAGCAAACGGACATCAAGGTAGTTATACACTCATCAGCTACTTCCATTTTCTGATACGTTTAGAGTGGGGAAAATTTCATGATTTCTGATCAGATCCTTTGTGAAACAAAAGTAACAAATTTGCGAAAGTCTCAAAAAATCAACCTTTGTTAAGGAAGGTCTTCTAATCTGTTGTTAGGAGACACTTTTCCCATACATGAGCAAGAACCAAGTTTTCTGGAAATGATCAGTTTCAACCGTCATTCGCCTATGTGTTTGTTATGTTAGTTCTACTTTGTATCTATCTGTTATCTTTCGTTCTGTTCTAACGCTTCATGTCTTTTTCTTCACATATGACTTTCGTTTCTCTTCTTTTTTTCGTCCCTCGAATATATGTACAACTCTATTTTTTCGTTTCTATTCTATAATAGGTATCATACCATCTTCTAGGTCACGATAACCTATACTTTGTATATAACATTTTTCCCACAAAATTCACAAGGAATGTGAGCAATGTCATCCGATTCGTTGAACTGGCGTGATCGATCTAGAAGTTGAATGAAACGCTCATCAGAGCACGACCTGAGCGGCTCAATTGTAGAACTCATATTGAGTATTGCACGACGCTGGTCTGTCGGCGGTTACTAGGTTTCAACGTACATATGTATTTGCCTTCGGGTAAGGTCTTCGGTTATAAGAGAGAGACTCTAGTTGTTGTATACCTTTATTGATTCAATAAAAGAGGTCAGCGGTCAAAGACCATTCTAAACCTAACAATAATAAAGATGTTGTCAGTAGGCGGTCACAGAAAGGTAAATTATGAAATAAGAAAACAAGAAGAGTAACAAGATAAAATTAAGAAGACAGGCTAGGTAACAAAGAGAGGATGGGCATCATAGAGATTGAAAATTGAAAATTACACAAGCTCACAAACTCTATCGAATGAGATGTTAGTCGAAAGGATCGAATGAACAGTGAAAAAGTTATTGTCAATCGAGCGAGAAGGTGGCGACAGGGAGCGAAGCGAACTTGTCACCGACGAGGGAGACAATTGATCCACATATTTACTTGATGATTTGACCATTTTTAGCTGTTAAATTCTGAGGTCTGGGAAAGGGAAGGTAACTTTGCGCGTGACGATTTTTAAACAGGCGAGTTTCTAAACTTTCTATCTGATGCTGTTGCAAACGGATTCGAAAGTGTGGCTTATCAGAACATTTCTGGCTTAGTTTGACGTTCTTCTGACAGCCGACATTCTGGAAACGCCTTGAGCTATGCCTCATCGTCCAGTTTTGTAATAAACATTGTCAGTTTTTACGATACGCTCTGCCTGAATCAGTCGATGACGAGGAGGTGATTAGAGCGGACTCGCATCTGTCCTCATCTTGTGTAGTTAATGACATCTATCGTCGAATTTTCATCATAGTCAATGTGTGTGATGAAAGACTCTTCTGCCCGTTTTTGGCTCGAGCGAGGAGGTGGCGAGAGCGAGCGAAGCTAGCTCGCCACCGACGAGGGAGATGACTGTTTAATATTTTTTCTTTATGACTTGAACATTTAATTGTCAGATTTTGACGGTCGGATCGGGTTAACAAATTTTTGTCGGGTTGAGGCGGGTTGGAAAATTTTGAGTGAAGACCTTTTTTTAGCCACCAACACCTCTGACGGACAATGGCGTGAAAAAAAATACGATTTTACCCTGAGTTTAAGAACAAATTTCGCCGCCTAACCCCCCTCCCATTAGAGGTAGTATGGAACTCTGCGGCGCAACCTAAAATTTTTTTATGTCGTGTTGGCGGGTCGGATCGGATCGGGTTGAAAGTCTGTCGGGTCGAAAAAAGTCAACCCTTGCCGGACTCTATGGTAATTCTCCATGGAGAATTTATCGTACAAAACAGGAGATAGCGAAGAACCCTGTCTAAAGTCTTCGTTTTTCTTTTCAGGAATGAACGGAATAAAAATGAACACGATGACCAGATGTGAAAAGAACGAATGCGATATCAGCCAGGCTTGGCGGGTCGGGTCGGGTCGGGTTGAAAGTCTGTCGGGTCGAAAAAAGTCAACCCGTGCCGGAGTCTATGGTAATGGTCGGACCATTACCATTACTGGGAACGGTAATGGTAATGCACCAGCCCTAATACAATATACTAGCGCAGCATCTAGTTTTCTTTCGCACATATCATCTTTTGACTCCTTCGATATTACTTCAGCATCAACAGAACATTTCTCTACCAACTCTGTTGCACCTCTGAAATGTAAGTTTATTCCACACAGACTAACACTTCTGGTCTTCGTTGTTAGCGACAGATCATCAAGAAGTTGGTTAAGGAGACGCTTCATCCCATGTTCGTCTTAGCGGTGATCCACTCTACACAGGCAATATCGACATGTTAATTGGTCAACTAAGAGATGAAGACAAAGAGGACAAATATGTTAGTTTTTCCGCGGTGTGGGTGTGAATATCACAGTGAGGAAAATCGAAACCTTCAACCAGGTCAATATAACCATGTGTCTTTTAGTACTCAAGAGGGAAGTTTTGAAGTGCATCGATGTGGTATCCGAATTCAGCATGGAAAACTGAATCATAACTCATTTTGTAGCTACAAACGAGCTCTATTAGCAATAAAAGTTTCGCGATGGTATCTCGCGCTTGGAATTTTAGAGAAATAAAAAGTGAAAAGTTGAGGACTTTGAGAAAACGGGTTTAATATTTTTGAGCCCTGAGAACATCCTGAAAGAGGGGATCAGAGTACATCAGCAGATGTAGTTTCACAGGTTCTATCGAATGGGACGTTACTCGAAAGGATCGAATGAAAAGTGAAAAAGTTATTGTCAAAATACGGAAAGAAACTCTTTTTCTGGAGCTCTATTTTGTAAGTTCTGGTAAAAATCGAATATACGTTTTAAAATTATTCTAAACAAAGTCACATAGCTAATTTTGGATGGAGAATTTTTTAAATATATTCTGAAAAAAATCTATTTTTTGCCATTTCTCATCGTCCATAGGCAATGCTTGATATTCTCATGATGCCTCTCTTAATAAACAAATCGGAAGTTTTCGTTGCAACGTGTGTATGTTAGAAGGAGAATTTATCGTACAAAACAGGAGATAGAGAAGAACCCTGTCTACGAAAGTCTTCGTTGTTCTTTTCAAGAATGAACTGAATAAGAACGAACTGAATAAAAATGAACACGATGAAACCAGATGTGAAAAGAACGAATGTGATATTAGCCAGGCTTAGCATGGAGAGTCAATTCTCGCCATCGGACAGTGCCTGAGATCTTCTCATCGAATACGTGATAGGCATCATCGACTTCTTGCCAGTTTTTGGAAAAGGAAACTTTAGGAGCTTCATGTGGTACTTGTATAACACCTCCGAGACGCCAACGGCAATTTTTGAAACCACACGTTGTTGGTTCGACAACCTGATCACACATGGGACACTTAAAAGTCGAGGCACTCATGTCTAGTACCATTCCAATTTGCATGATGACCCGTTCTTCGTATGCTTCACAGGATGCATTTGTGCATGTTCCTTCTAGATTGATGCCGTTAATTACATGTCGCCACTTCGGAGCAGTGGTCACCCACTCAGTACGTTGAAGCCCTACTCTATTACTTACATCCACAAAGTCGGCATTCTTTCTGCAAAAAAAAAGAAAAAGATACAATTCTCCATTCATGATATAGATATTTTTCTGCTTTAGAATAATAAAACTCTCTCTCCTCTGGCAGAGTTTAGAACGGTGGCAAAAGAGCCGAAGACGGCAGGCTGTTTTCTAGTTATGGTATCAACAATGAGGCCACTTTGTATGTTGTGTATCGACAATACCCTAATGGTCCTTTAATGTAAGTTGATCTTTTAAACATTGCGCACATTGGCGCATTTTCAGTTACATCACATAAATCTAGAGTCCTGAGACTACCGAAGAGTAACTCACTTGTGCTATCAATGCGGAAATTCAGGATGTCGCCGTCGATGCGATGTCTAAAACTGGATCGAAAATGGGGAAAGTCAGCCGTTTGAAAAGTTCAGAGAGCTCTTTTGCCACCGTTCTAAACTCTGCCAGNAAAATATCTATATCATGAATGGAGAATTGTATCTTTTTCTTTTTTTTTGCAGAAAGAATGCCGACTTTGTGGATGTAAGTAATAGAGTAGGGCTTCAACGTACTGAGTGGGTGACTACATCTATATAAAATTTTTATAAAATGAAATGTTGGTAATTGTTAAGAAAATCAATTAACCTGTCGACGAATCGCGACTGAATTAAATGTTGTATAACAGCAGAATACAGAAAAAGTCGCGGAGCATAGGAATAGAGGATAGCCGAACAAAGGATAAGAGGAATAGCGACCGACCACCGGAATCAAGGAAGATGTTCGAGATATAAACGAGTTATTCAACATACAAAGGAATGTAAACTAATTACTAGTAGTATTTAAATACAATGTACTATATGTAATAAATTGATCATTCTGTGTTGGTATCCTGCAAAAAGGTGTCAAAAAGGTAATTGTCAAATAATGACGAAGAAAATATTTCTTTTTTTTGCTCTTTAGTTAACAAGGTCTTAGAACTAATTTAGCCTCTGACATTGCTGGTAATAACAAATAAGTTAGTCAAATATTTAGCCGTGTTATGATTATAGCAGGTACATCAGACGCTTACTTCCTACCTGAGGTGCAAAAATGTAATCTTTCTGTTGGTCCCATTATTTCTAGTTATGGTGTTTTTAATCACAACACGACTAAAGTTTTTAAAAAATAAAAAATTAATACTTATAAAATGATTTGAATAATTACGCTTTTACTATTTTCCTACTTTATTTTAATCTAGTTAACACGTTTCCTGTCTGTATTTTAATATATTTAGAGTATCACATTAATTCGAGCTCATATCACGATACACTTGAGATTGCGTTAAAACACTATAAAATAATCAGTGCGCCTTATCGCCGTATTCATCTGTATTGTGATAAACAGTAGGATATCGCTAAATTGATGCATATAGCGATACATCCCGATAAAAAGGCACTACGATCTATCTAACTATTTCTCCTATTTGAATATTTCTACAACTTAACGCGATACGAATCCGTATCGCGATGTTGATCGATAAATATTTATCTCGTCCGAACGAAACATTGCTTTGCATCGTGATAAGTCATAGAGATAACGCAGTGCGGCTTAAACGCGCGTGACGGAATTACATTTTTTCAACTTATGGACTCTGTTTCTCCTTAAATACCAAACAGAAGATGATGAAATTTTTATCCGAGATGCGTGGTAGAATGCTTGATAAAAATTTAGAAGGAGTCGGTTAAGTAGAACGGTTTTTATGAGCAAAATAGATGCCGAAATGGCTCCGCGACGGAATTATATCATTTTTTTACTTTCTTTTGCATTTTTATCGTTATATTTCTACCGGTAAAAAGACTTCCATAAATGTGATTTGCACGGAGTCTAATGCAATAGTGTCCTTTATCAAACTAAGCAAAAAAGAACGATAGCAGAAATGTTTTTCATTTACGTACAATTGGTTCAAAAAAAGTACCGTTTCGAATTCGGCAAAAACCAGCAAAAAGCTTGTTTAGTGTGTAAAATACGTTTTTTAAGATTGTTTTGACAAAGTCAGTAGTGCATTTTCTAAAGAATTTAATTCTCTGCCCACTGATATACTTTCTGAAATATTTTAAAAAACTAAGTAGGTCAGAAAATTGAAATATAAAAACTTCTAAGTTTTAAATTTGAATTTTCGATTTAAAAGTTTGAGTTACGTTAGTTTTAAAGTTGATATTCGTATCAGCGCAAAAAACTGCGTCTAGCAATGTGCTTTTAAGGATGGTTTGAGAGAAAAAATACCGCTCAGTCCACCGCAGCTGAAGGTGACAGTTACGCGTTTAAGCCGACCCAAGCCAAAAAATGCCTTTGAGAATATCTAGATATAAAAATATGTTATGGGGCAATATCGGCTTGTGATAGCTAGCTATCCGTACCACTTTTATTGAGTTAGCTAGCTATATCGGGTATGATAACTAGCGACT
>CAJNOQ010006479.1:0-13575 GCA_905250885.1 Didymodactylos carnosus
ATCGAAAAGGAAGAAATAAAAAAACGCGGTCGACGTGGAAAGCGATTAGATCAAGAGTATATCCCATTATGAGCAATAAAAGATTAACAGCCTATTTCCCGATAGGGATATAAATTCGACGAAAATTTGTTAAAAATTTGTATTCGAAAAAATAGTTGCTGGGCGCTCGATACACTTTTGATCAAACACAATAGAATCCGATGTAGTTTTTCGAGCTCTTTCTAATGGTGAAGTCAATTTTACCCCAAAATGTCGTCTTTTTCCCCTTAATCGTTTTTACGACGAAATTTCGTGTTTTATATCCCGATCGGGATACTACTTTTTTTCTATATCCTGATCGGGATATAGCTATATCCCAATCGGGATATATATCCCGATCAGGATATAGAAGGTGTCCCCTTACTGCCATAAGGCTTGACATAATCGATCACTCCTGATCTAGCCATTATTGAGATTCTTGAAAGTCAACTAATGCCGCTCTGGAGACTTGGATGAAATCCGAGGCTACGTCTAAACTTAGGAAAACAAAGATTTCGCTTGACTCCATTTTTGGAGAGGACGATGTGTACTATCTACTCATGAAACATGTGCTTTGGCACTTGGTTGGTGCAACAGGTGGTGTTGATGCGCCTCAAAAGTTGTCTAGTTGCGAACTCTACGATCCAACATCGAATAGACATGACATGTTAGTACAGCCGCTAACCCGGTCTTCACATACTTCAACTTTATTATCATGTGGAAAAGTACGTCAACCGACGTTTGAGCGACCGACATTTGAGCAACTCCGACAGACACTTTTCAATATGACTTTTTGCCGATCAGGAAAGTCGAATGATTATTCACTTCGATAACGATTAATAACGATGATGAGAACAATCTTTTTGTCGTCGGATTATGAACTGAATTATTTGAAGATCTGTAGAGGGTGAGGCTGTGTGGGGTAAGGGTGAGAGGGGTGAGGGGGTGAGGGTGAGCAACTATAAGTGATGCGCTTCACTCAATTGTTGGAGTCCTTCAAATGCGGTCGCTCAATTGTGGATCGCTGAAAAGTCCGTCGCTCAAATGTCGCTGTCGCTCAAGTGTCGGTCGGTCAAATGTCGGGGTCACTCAAGTGCCGGTTGCTGAAACGTCGGTTAATCGTTTTAATCACTTGCAGTATTGTTACACTAGCATTTTTGATTTAGGGAATAAAGTAAAACATTGAAGACAGATTTTACAGTTAGTTCTATATAGACAAAAGGAAGAAAAGTTACACACTTGCCACAGCCATTTTTTCTGATGATCCATCCACATTTAACTTTTTTGTCAAAAGTTTTTTCAAATGTGAGAAACCAGTTGTCTTTTCTGGATTTTATTTGACGTTTCAAAAGTGATTTTATATCACGGTTGAAATGTTAATCAAAAGTTTTGATTATCACTGCATCTAGATATGCCGAAAATATTTGAAATGGATTTTAAATAAAACATAAAATGGTATTTGATTGTAGATGATGATGGATATATTGTTGTTAATAACGCTTTAATCTTAGTTGACCAGTACTATCATGATCAAATGTGGTTAGTAATCACACTGAGTAACCACTGGTTGCAAGGTTGTGTTGTATGTCCACATCATCGTAGAAATCCACCTTATTTCATTCGAATCTGTCGCACAGTGTGCCTGCATGAAAAATTGAAACTGGACTTTTCGGTAAGTTTAATAGTGATTTATATGCTTCGCGACATTCTCTATTCAATGGGAAAAAGTTTTTCCTTAAGAGCCTCTGCAGTCTGGAAAATATAAAAAATTCTTATAGCCAAAATTTGTGCTAGAACCGATAGCATTTTTGGAAAAGTTGATTTTGAGAAATATCTATCGTGGCTATACATTAAACAAACACACAGTCAGAATCTGCCATCTGCTATTGGTTTCCAAAAATGAATATTTGGTTTAGGAATTTAGCTGCCAGGAGCAAAAAGGAGAAACACTTTTCTAATGAGTTTTCCGAGAAGACGTGTTCAGTAAAATTAGTGCCACAATCACATCCAATTTCCGAATGCGTTCAAACTTTCAGAAAATGTTCATCTACTTCAAGTATCACAGTGTGATACATCTATGGAGTTTGCCTATCGAGACAGTCCGAAAGTCTATAAACACTTTTTATAGATTTCAGGTATGCTCTTTCCCATGGTGCGCTTTATAAAGTTCCACAATACTTATGTGTGGGTTTTCTAGAGACAGGGTCTCTGGAGAACCCAGTTGAAAAGTCTTTTTGAACTTTTTAAAACACACCACTGGAAAGAGCATACCTGAAATCTATAAAAAGTGTTTATAGACTTTCGGATTACCTCTATAGCAAATATCTGCCTGGCCTATGGAAAAATGCACACTGTATGTGGCGGTAGTGGCTATTTAATATCGTCAACGATCGTTGAATATATTTTACCCATCCAATCGATTCCAGTTGATTTATTAGACAGTTTGTTGATTTTTCATGAATTTCTGTCTTGCCTTACAGTATTTTTTAACATTGAACCAGCGGTAAGGCCATTTTTTAGACCACACTATTTTCGAAAAAATATCATATATTCGGAACCAGCATTGAATTCTGAGCAAAATGAGGTGTTTTGTTTATTCAAAAATCGACTTTGATTTTTTTCGAACATTTTTCGTGACACCGAAAATCTTTTTATCTCTGATTATTTTGAAGGATATACCATTGGATGCAAGATTGCAATATCAGGTTCGTTTTGTACGAAAACTTTCTTGGAAATGGAATAACAACTTTTATTGACAGCCGGTTCTTTTGCCCGTCCTACGATTTTGGCCGCCAGCCTAGGGACTAAGCTTGAGAGAAGAAAACACATTCATGTGTAAAAATGATTTTTCTATCTAAATCATATAACATACAATATATAAAACAAAGTTTTACATAAGGTTTTCGCCAAAAAGTGAATAATTGGTGAAAAACACAAATTTTTGGCCACTTGATGACCGCTTTGCAGTACAACTAAGAATTAATTCAATGAGTTAGATACATAGATCAATTCCATTTTTCCTGCTCTTTCTAAATATGACCTTAAAAATTGAAAAAAGACGCAGAAAGTGGTCAAAATTTGAAATACCTCAGGTAGGAAAAAAAGTAGGAAAATTCACCATTAAAGCGTCATTTTCAGAAGCCCAAGCAGACAAATAAACATCAATAGATCATATTCGTAATCAGGACGAAAAACTGAATCAAATGATGTGGGTGTCAGCGCTGTTTGTATCAAGCTGAGAAAAATCTATTTCTTGATATCTCTGTTTGCAAAATATGTCGTTGAATTTTTGACAAAGAAAATGTAGAAATATGTTGAAAGTTACTGTACTCGAATGAATTTTTCTTTTATTCATGATTTTATCATCATCACTAGCATGCTATATAGCATATGTTTTATATACTGCCGGTTATCATGCTGTTCTAATGACGAAAACCTTATCAATCGAAGAGGCCAATCTTGATTGCCCAAAATGTACAGTAAAAAAGCATCTCCGATATAAATTTTGAAATTTCATGGTCATAACAAACCTGAATATTTTTCTGATAAACCGAATTTTTCGACATTTCTAACTACAGCCAAACAACAATCTTTGTAAAGATTATATAGGTTTTGATTCATTTATTCTGTTGATGTTTCTACTGAGTCGCTCCAACTTGTTGCCTCATTTTCCTTATATAATACGGATCGGCGCCTTTAATATAACCATTATTAATTAAACCTTTAACTCATATTTTGCATTTTCTGAAACCGTTATGCGTTCACCACAGTTGCGAATATCTAAAACGTTTATCGTTTCTGAAACTACAAACTTTTTTTTGAGTGTATCTTAACTTCAGTTTCTAGTGAGATATTCAAATTGACAGTATAATAAATAGCTTTGATGAAAACTTCAATTTAACCTACAATTATCGCTCCTTTTGCGTTTGTTTTGTTACTGTATACATTAGCAACACAATGAACGTAAGAGTTATTCTTTTGTTTAAAATAGTATATACTTAAAATCAGAACATGAAAATATATTCCAGAGAAAGAACAGAAAAAGGAAAAATAAAAAAATAAGTTGATGAAAGACATTGCAACATCTTTTGCTTATAACAGAATAAAATTTGTGAGTAACAGTAATAACAACGCTACTCTTACCATAGTAAAATTGTCTGATCATTATTTAACATGATGAAAAATCGTCTACAATCATGTATTCATGCTAAAAGTTATTGAATTTCTCTCCAGTAAAAAGACATTTTTAACCATTTAAATGTGGACAAAAGTTCGTTGTTTTCAAAGGCAAGTCACAATTTTTGTTCAAAATAAACATAATATTTGCAATCCGTATAAAAGCTCAGTCAAATAATATATATTTTTGAATATAGTTTAATAAGTTATTAAAGCAGGACATAAACCGCGATAATATTTAGAATGAAAGATGAAGGAAAAATGCGCCTCGACTGGGACTCGAACCCGTGATCTTCTGGTTACAGACTAGAAGCTCTAACCACTAAGCTACCGAAGAGCTACATTTTTTCGCATTTTTCCTTCGTCTTTCATTTTAAAGATAATGTATAATTAAGATGTTTAACGAAAGCTCGCATTTTGAGATAGAAACAAGCCACGTTGTCTAATAAATTTGCGAGCTCATGAAACAATATTTTACTTAATACTGCACTAACAAATTGTTTCGAATCTTTCTGAGAACGAAAATCTGGAAATTGTTCATGGTCAGCTCAAAGCAACAGAAATAAGAAGAAATTAATTTAGGGCTTTTCTTGTAAATTTTATAACTTTGCAAAGATAGGTCGTGCAGAGCTGGGATATGTCTCATTTTAATCAGACATTTGCGGGCTACAATCATGTCTCATTAAGAAAGGCGTTTGTTATTTTTTACAATTCCTGAAAAACTGGTTTTCTAGAAATTCGGTCTTTGGAGGCCTAAGGACCCAAACGGATATCATCTTCGGATTCGGCATAGGGAAATCACGTAGCAATCCCGAAAAAAACCTGATTCTTAAGCAGAAAATCGGTAACTATTCTTTTCAGATTTCAGCACGCTAATAAAGATCTGACGAGGAAAAGTCTCCAGCAATCGCTTTTCTTTTTCAAAATTTATTGGACAAGAGGTAATCAACGTTCATGATCCTGCGTCTCTGTTTATAAATGGGGTTTATGCATGACCAATCGCTCCTCCTTCCAGTGTAGTTCACGTCGCCACATTGCCTGCTTTGAACACTTCTTCGTTAGTTATCATTTTTCATTGCTCGAACCGTCATAAAATTTTCTTTTTCTTTGTCGTGTATGTTTCTATGTTGCTGTGGTCTTTACAATTGAAGCTGTTAATGTTAACACGGCGGCCTTTCATTCTCTCAACGTAAATAGTTCTTTTACTAGTGGTCCATCAAAAATATTGCAATATACAAAACTTCGCACATTATTCTTTGGCGAATATCCCCCCATTCCTTCTCCTCCTTCGCAACATCAACAGTTATCGGTCAATCTCATCGCATTTGCTAAGCGCCATTTGAATTTTCTCGACGATGTTCGTCAAACAACGATTGGGCAAGACAGATTAAACACACGTGATGCAGCAGAAGAATACATTACATTTATGAATAAATTCTGGGGTGATGTATCCAAACTCAAGCCGGGTATTCGGATTTCGTACATTTGGCTTGTTCACATGTTAAACCCACATCCGTATCGGAATGATTGTCTCAATTCATTTGGCTTTGTGCCTTATACACCAAAGACAAAACTCACCTATGCATCGAGAAAAGGTTGGTTAAACCCATCGATTGACCTTGTTGCTGCTGCACAGCGGCAACGTTTGTTTGTTGACAACAAGGTACCGTTGCTGCAAAAAGAATTATTGATCGACGATGAAGATTTTGTCCGTGCTCAAGATGATTATGTCAAATTTTTGCGTTTGATCAGACTCAAAAAGCCAGAAATATGCGTGCCAACATTGGAGATTGATCTGATGTGGCATACACACATGCAGTGTCCGCACAGGTAAGAGGAATCAAGATAATTTCACCTGCTCTTACCGATTTCTGCATAGTTACTATCGCGATACTCAACGAATATGCGGCTTTTTTCTGAATCACAATGACAACTTACCCGATAGTCAGTTAAAATCGAGTTTGGAAAGTACTCAAAAAGCTTGGAAACAAGAATACAATGAAGAATATCCGAGAAAATCCCGACGATCTAATTATCAAGGTGGTGGATGTTCAGGTGGCAGTTGCGGCAATAGTATAAGACAGCAACCTTCAAGTGAGAACGATTACGTCTGCACTGATTTTTCTGGTGATATGCTCGTTATCCGTGAAAATGTTCAGGAAATGAAGCTGATAATGTCGTCATGTTCGAACGCCTGGAGTGGCCGAATAACCAAGACAAGTGCTGATGATACTGAGATGAATGGCAACAACAGTAGTTGTGGGACGATGACGGATAGTGTCACTGGAAGTTGTTCATCGGACGGTGGATGTGGTGGCTGTGGTGGTGACTGAGGAAATTCACGAAATGAAGTAGTTTGAAAGAATTTAAAAATACAATACGATTTCAAGTTGTGACTTATTTTCAGGTATTAAGTTACTTACTTTGACGAATGACGTTCCTGTCGTGTTCTGTAACTGTCGTCGTTTTGCGCGTATGTTCAAAAATAAATCCATGTTAAATCATACCTCAAACAAGTTCTTGTATTACGAATTAAGGATACCACCTCTTTTTTAAAATAAATTTTCATTTTGAGTCGGCCGTATCCTAACGTAGAGGAAGGTCTGAGCTACAAAGAGACTACTCCCAGCGTTCCATGACTTATTTTGAAAAGTTATGAACTTTTTACGTATTTGATCTAAAGCAAAAAAACATTCAATGTTTCAGTTTTAGAAATCATTTCTCCTCTCAGTACCTTGAAAATTTTTTCTTATGCATAATCTGTTAGAGCAAAGCGTTCTCTTCACAATGACACATCTTTCAAAATTTCTCTATACTTTTTCGAAGAGATATAAGCATCGCCGCAAGTGCTTCGAAAAAAGCAACTTGTATAATGTTACTTGTAGTAGTCAGCTCAAATTTTTAGCATAAATAGAATCAACATTCTTCTTCGAATCAAAGCATCCCCGAACTCTGAGGATGGTTTCCGAAACCGGAATTCGGAAACTCTAAACAGAAAATATTAAAAGAATTATTAATTCCATTGTTATTGAAAATAAGTTTATCACGGTATCGATGGATGAAACAGATGATAACCAATATGTAGATAATATTGATACAAATTCTACACCAATGCAATAAAAGTTTTTGCTGTCGTTAGGCCATCATCGTTCCCCATCATTAGAATGTTATCTTGAAGCAGATGATTATTTTGATTATATTAAAGGCGACGATCCGTATTATATAAGGAAAATGAGGCAACAAGTTGGAGTGACTCAATGGAAACATCAACAGAATAAATGAATCAAAGCCTATATAATCTTTACAAAGATTGTTGCTTGGCTGTAGTTAGAAATGTCGAAAAAGTCGGTTTATTCGGTTTATTAAAAATATATATTATTTGACTGAGCTTTTATACGGATTGCAAATATTATGTTTATTTTGAACAAAAATTGTGACTTGCCTTTGAAAACAACGAACTTTTGTCCACATTTAAATGGTTAAAAATGTCTTTTTACTGGAGAGAAATTCAATAACTTTTAGCATGAATACATGATTGTAGACGATTTTTCATCATGTTAAATAATGATCAGACAATTTTACTATGGTAAGAGTAGCGTTGTTATTACTGTTACTCACAAATTTTATTCTGTTATAAGCAAAAGATGTTGCAATGTCTTTCATCAACTTATTTTTTTATTTTTCCTTTTTCTATTCTTTCTTTGGAAAATATTTTCATCCAATTGAAATAAAGACTGAAATAAAAGCTGCATTTTTTTCGTTATGCAAAATGGAAAATCCTGGTATTTGATACTCAAATATTTACAGTTTGTGCAGGTCCATATTTTGTGGTCTGGTTAGGTGTCCAGATATTTAAGGAGCGAGGAGGGGCGGAGCATGATAGTGAGTAACGAAATGGTGTACCACAAAGAAGGTCTGAGATGTTATCTGAATAGTTTGGATATTCCATGCAGATAGAAATGTATGTAGAATATTTAGTTTTAGATTGTGTTGGATACATTTTTTGGAATGGTTATTGACACCAGCCGTGGTGTCAGCAAGGGCTATTGACACCACAAGGTGGTAACAAGAAGAGCTACTGACACCAAAATATTAAACATAACCAATATAGCTTCAAACGATCATTTCAATCGTTGGAAGAAGTACTGTGTCAATTACAAAGTCGGTGTCCATATAGTAACCTTCAAATGCAACGCTAAACATTTTGACTTAGTTGCTTGAGCAACAAACTTTTCGATGATATCATACGGTATGATGTGCAACGGAAAATACTTTGAGCTAAGAACTTCATTTTAACAAGACGATGTGAGGGCTGGTGGTCTAGTGGTATGATTCTCGCTTAGGGTGCGAGAGGTCCCGGGTTCAATCCCCGGCCAGCCCCGAGTACTTTTTTCTTGCTTGTTCTGTCATAGTAGGTAAAAGCGATGATGTGTGACGAGAGGAAGAAGAAATCTTAGTTTTTTGTAGAATATGTATAATGAAAAATTGCAATAAACGGACATCTACTGCCAACGTACTTCCATTTTATAACGCTTTTAGAGTGTGGGAAAGTTGATGATTTTTTTATCAGATTCGTTACTGGAAAAAGTCATCCTATGGATAGACTAAAAGTAAGATCAATGTTTAAGGTAGAATCTCTTATTTATCTTCTAAGACATGACACGTCCAAGGCCACTTTCAGGCTACAGTAAATAATTCAGAATAAGTTTCCACTATTTACAGCCATCCGTTTCATCTTTTCTTTCATTTATTCTTTTTCTATAGTTCAAGATGTATTGTTGAATGGAGTTACTAGACCTGTAAATGGGTTTTATTCACCAATAACGAGTGTCCCGGAAGAAATGGGCCTCTTTGTAGTTTTGGTTTTTCTATGCTAGCTTTGACTTAGTTAATTCAATTTTTATGCTTTTTGAATTAAAAAAGTGGATCTGAAAGACAAAAGCGTCGGCTGTAAGACTAAAATAAGATATTTTTGAAATTGTTTAGTCCTGTATTACAAATATCTAACTATGTTTCAAGTCGTTGACAAACAGTGCAGTTTGGAAAAAAGACAACGTTTCTCATCGACTAGTAACCAATGTGGTTTTATGTCCTGATTAAGATTGCGAGTACGATATTTATTTTTTGACTACTAATCCCTTCTGCATACATGTACAGTAGGAGGTAGTCGAACTCATCTTCTGCTGAAAGTTGACCTAATGTTCATTTTGCATTAAAATTGTCATGTTCATCACATGTCATATCAAAGAAAATAACATAGAAAGTAAGATATTGCATTCTTTCCGTCAGAACATCGTTTTTGTCGTTCGTTTCTTATCGTCGCTCTCACGTTTTCAATTAGAAAAGAATGTACACACTGTAATTTATCTAATCAAACTAAAATTCCGCAAACCTTTTTCACTCGATAAGTTGACCTACACAGTCACAATGATCGTGTCCTTAACCATTATGCTGATAGTCAGGATGGCTTCTTCCTCAACAAGCTTAAATTACTTGTTTATTAACGGAAATGAAAACCTTTAACATTTGTATGCTTTTATGTTCGAGAAAATGATTGATTATCTCGCAGTCAGCCGTCTTCCCGCTTGGAAACGCATACAACAAAAAATTTTGCCATTTCCAGTCCATTTCATTTGGCGTTTACTTGCGTTTTAGCAATATGACTATAATTTTTTTATCATAGCTCAATAACTCTTAACACCATTGTTGATTAAACAAGTACTTCTTCAAAGCCTAGACTTGGATACTCCGAACAGATTTCATTTTTCATTATAAATAGCGCAAAAACAAAATGGAGAAACAGAACCTACTCGCCACGTTTTCTCTCCACTCTGATCATACATATTCTACAAAAAACTAAGATTTCTTCTTCCTCTCGTCACACATCATCGCTTTTACCTACTATGACAGAACAAGCAAGAAAAAAGTACTCGGGGCTGGCCGGGGATTGAACCCGGGACCTCTCGCACCCTAAGCGAGAATCATACCACTAGACCACCAGCCCTCACATCGTCTTGTTAAAATGAAGTTCTTAGCTCAAAGTATTTTCCGTTGCACATCATACCGTATGATATCATCGAAAAGTTTGTTGCTCAAGCAACTAAGTCAAAATGTTTAGCGTTGCATTTGAAGGTTACTATATGGACACCGACTTTGTAATTGACACAGTGCTTCTTCCACGATTGAAATGATCGTTCGAACCTATATTGGTTATGTTTAATATTTTAACACGCATCCCCTTTACGTTTGATGAAACAAAGTAAGGCAAGATCATGAATCACAATCGGAAACCAAAAAACGTTTCACTGACAAAGATTAGAAAATTTGAAGAATAAATGACATGGGGATACACATCGATCAAGATGGTGAGTATACTCACCATTCTGCTGGCTATAGCAAACAAAAAGTCATTCGGAAGGTGTAAAGAAGTCTTAACGAATGATGATTTCGCAAGTATCTATCCAGCTATCTTATTTTAACTTCTTGACAGCACAGAGATTGCTATGAAAAAGCCGGCACAGGAAGAAGACACATTAATGTTATTAAACTTGATCTTAAGTCACACGTTTTTTTAGAGTGTAAATGAAGACGTTCTTTGTTGTTTAAAAGTGTCTGTCATGCATTGATTTTATAGAATCACTTGATTGTATATAAGTTCAATATCGTTTGACGCACCAGAAACTCCAAAGTCTATTGCTAAACGACTCTAAAACCAATTATCACTCTGCCGCATCAGTAGATAATATAAAAATGGTGTATATCAGCCTGTAATGGAAATTCATGTTCACTTTAGTTTTGTCTTTCTAAGCTCAACAATTATATGTTTATCCATCTTCCTAATATGAATATGGTTATGAATATACTTAAAGCCCATTATCATCATATCAAGTAAACGGACAAATATTGAAAGTCGATCATTCAACATCAAAAGACTCTATAATAGTAAACATATTTTAATCGGGTTTTTTCTTTTCATTATTTAAAAGTCAAACATTTTCATATCTTTGTTCAGGAGTATTTGTTTAATAAGATGATATGTTTTCTAGGTAACAAAGAAAAATGTCTCTTTTTATGATTTAATAAAATGTTTATGCTTCTTTAGACTTCTGTTTATGATTGTTGATAAACATAATGCACGACCTCATGGAAAAACTCATGACTTGTTATAAGCTGTTTTACCTGAAAGAGAAACATTTTAACGTTTTCCCGTACCGCCGGAAGAGAGACATGCCCTATTATAATCGAGGGATAGAGAAACACGATCGATACAATGTAAACACGAGAAAAGAACTCACGACTTGCAGATTAAAAGAAAGAAACGGTCAATCCACAGCGTACTTCTTGATTAGTTCTCTTAGAAACTTAGGCGTATTAAAATCAGATTTAGATTTGCAGGTTACGTGGAGAGAGCAAATATACAGCACATAAAATGTATTTCTTCAAATAGTCAAATACAGCAGAGATACATGTCACTGAATATAGAAAACAGAGTACAGTGAAAGTTGTCAATATAGATACCTCGCTGTACCAATGAGGGAGCCTTTGGACATGTATACCTCCATTTTCATTCCTTTATACACCAATCCATAGAGGCACCACAAGCATGTTGCTTATCCCGATGTTCTGGAAACCAAATCACTCAAGGAGAAAATGAAAGAACGCATCTTGACCGAAACAACGCCAATTACAAAGATTTACGGTGAAGAAATTGCAAAAGCATATTTGTCTGAAGAAGGAGCAACAATCGTCGATTTGCAACACGGATTCTGAAAAAGCACCCGAATATATGGACCTTCATACAATTGGTTCAAAATGAAAATGTTCGCTTGGAACATTTAATCATTCAACTTGCGGCTGGTGCTTCATCTTCAAAACCAACAACACGTACAACAGCGTTTCAGTGACGATTTCAAACACTTAAAACAAGATTCGAAATCGAAGCAAAGCAATTGTTGAATGGACTGGCTTTATTACTTGGATCTCACAAAAAACAGAATTAAAATTTATAAATTCCACTTTTTTTTATATGAGCGGAATAAAAAATTTTTCTATCTTTTTGTAACACCGGTTTTCAAGGAGATCTCTGAAAACTCATATACAATCAAGTGATTCTATAAAATCAATGCATGACAGACACTTTTAAACAACAAAGAACGTCTTCATCTACACTCTAAAAAAACGTGTGACTTAAGATCAAGTTTAATCACATTAATGTGTCTTCTTCCTGTGCCTAAACGTGATCCTAAGTCGCATTTATTTTTAGAATGTACTTATTGAGATTTCCTCATACCTGGCCGTTGTAGACAGATTTCAAAAGTCTACTTGGTTGTTCCGCTTTCATCGAATGAATACGGATCAAATTGTATATCCAAGCCATATTGGCCACCAACTCCATTAGAAAATTTGATTGTTGCACATCTCAGTTAATGAAACATAGACTGTGCTTCAACATCTCATTTTGAGATGCTATATTTCCTTGACAAAAGTCTAGAGCTTTTTTAGATAAAATTGTCTGTTTATTTGTATGTGAAGCAGCAAGATGGCAACTACACAGTAAGTCGAAGAAAAGATAAAAAACTAATCTTCAAGCGTATATGAGATAACAAAAAGCTGTAGAAGATTCGTAATGAATAAAGAGAGATCAAGTACTATATAATGTCACAAAGTGTAAAAACGATATTTTAATACCAGTTCCATAACCCTTTTTCCAACTTATTCGAATCGGCGCTATTTTGCAACAAAATTCATCTGACAGATTGTTTAAATGCATTTGCATCTATGCTCTTTCACGTTCATTTCATAAGAATGGAATATTTTTCTCGGTTTTTCTGCAAATATTCGTCAAGGTTACTGGAATTCTTTGCTTTCTTTCATCCTATTTCATAATCGAATCTCGTCTGTTAAATTCATTTTGTTGTATTATCATTATTTATTGGTAGTTTTATGACTTATAATAGTATTTCAATTTCCTAATCCCTTTCATTGTTTATAAATGTCTGTAAAACATATCTAAAATTATTTTGACTATTGAATAACACTACAATTTTGCTTCTGCAGCATAATGGCAACATATTCCAGTCGGTCAGATCACAATTTCACACACGAATAATAAATCTGGATCATAACTAACAGGTCATTCCACTATACAGACAATTTTACATATCATTGATAATGAAGCTGAATTTTTTACTGTAATACTAACACAAATAAACAACAAGCAAAATTCACCTGACTAGAACGAAAATTATATACCACAGTACAACTAAGGCTTTTTCATAGCAATCTCTGTGCTGTCAAGAAGTTAAAATAAGATAGCTGGATAGATACTTGCGAAATCATCATTCGTTAAGACTTCTTTACACCTTCCGAATGACTTTTTGT
>CAJNOQ010006480.1:0-13572 GCA_905250885.1 Didymodactylos carnosus
AGACGTGGTTTGGACTTGTATATGTGCGATACTCAGTAGAAGAAAAATGTGTCCAAAAAATTGCATAGAGTGACGACATTCTTCGGGTATAATCGTGAACATGTCTTATTTTAAGGTGCATAAGAGTACGAACTATGCAAATATTATCCACTTGTGACCAGTCGTGAACTGTGCACGAAAACATATATGTGATGTTTCTGCCGCGTGACCGCTAATGAAACTCGAGAAGCATGTAGTGACCGCGCGTGGATTTTCGCGTTCATATTTCTGTAAAAGAGTTTCACTTGCGAACACGCGTCGGGATGTCTAGAACGAATTTTATCATAAAAGGTAGCATTTCACATTAATCCACGTGTAATTTTTTGTGTATATAGGAAATAACTTCATGAAAAAATTACACATGGATTAACGTGAAGTGCTACTTTTTGTAATAAAATTCGTTCTAGACATTCTGATGCGTGTTCGCCAGTGAAACTTTTTACTATAGACTGAATATATTTTCTGTAGGAATATGTCTAGGAATCATCTTGTTCCCCGGGAGGAAGTATTAACTAAAAACAGTTTCGAAACTAGGAAAAAAGGTTTAGGAAGTTTCACGAGTAACCACGCGTGGGAAACTTTTTATACGTAGTAACTTGTGAGGACTGATCCGACAAGTATGAATATGAGATTTATTCATTAGTTTCTTAGGCAAGCTAGCTCAATAGTAGTATCGTAGTTTTCTAATTTAAAGTACCCTGGTTCGACTCTTACTTTGTGGTGATATATATAAAATGTGATATTTTAGAAACTAGTGGTCACACGTGGAAAAAGTTATAGATGAAGTTGCGTTGAGGAAGATTTCGTTATACCTTGACCATAGTCACAATGGTCAAGAGTTTTTCACACATAATCATGCGTGGAGGGATTCACATGTGTACACAAGTGAACAATCTCCACTCGTGAACACGCGTTTGATGTTGCAAGTGCATGATCCCGAAGTCGTGAAACTTGCTGTCTGTACCTCTCAAATTTTGTGAAATTTCAAGCAGAAGTTCAATGACCCTCACACGTGAAATATCGATAAAATTTCCCCATGGGTAATGTACTTTACTTGCGCCTATTTCATGTGTTTTATACCGTGACACATTCTTAGCGTCTTTTTTAGAGGACACTTTCGCCGTGTCACTGGGCGGAGCACATTTACAAAAAAATTTCTCCATCGAGTTTATCGATTTTTTGTTACCTTTCGTCTTCATAGTTTGATATTGTACGAATTTAATCTTCTACTATACTCTATGGCAGTTGATCTTGTGCGAGTGACTAGACGCAACGCAACATCAAGTCTCCAGTCGGAGAAAAACAGACATAAGTTGTATGTAGTACAAGTTGCAGCTGAGAAAAACTTACAGGAGTTTACGAACTCATCGAAGTTCAAACAATACAACAAGATGTTGAGAAAAATGCTGAAAATTTATAAGAAAATCTGCGTCACCCACATAGTTAAGCTATCGGTAAAGCAAATCAGGTAAATGTGGCATCTCTCGCACCACTCGATCCATATATCTCAAACAAAGACGTAAAGGCAATAGACATTTCTACTTGTTAACTTGTCGTAAACGCTGCGTTGGATATTTTTGTTATGATTCAAATGAAAAATTGCAGTCATATATCAAACAAATTAAAGTATAAATTTGAAAAGAATGACACAGAAATTACTCGTCTATGTTCAACGAGACAGAAATATTCATAATACGGTTTTCAGATCCAGACTATTTTCATCGATGATGATGAGATAGATGTTTTCACGTTGACTCGCATATAATCCTGACAATGTTATACGTACAAATAAATCACTACCTCATGTTTATGTATTGTATCTTTTCTAGTCACAGTGCGAGGCAAAAGTAGTAGTGATAGATTTCAAGGAATTCTTATGATGGCACGTGATTTAGAAAATAATGTGATTGGAACGTGGGACGTGACAAATACCGCAGTAAAAACAGTCACTTGTGGAAAGGTAAACGACTTGCTTAATAGATTTAATATACGTTGATTTCAACATATTATCGGAGAAACTATATCTGTATTAAGGGAGGAGGTATAACTCACACCTCTAGCGATGATAAAGTTAGTATTAGTGCGATCTGGCATTCACCGAACTCAAGTGCTGGTGTGATTTTAATCAAGTACGTATAGTCTATGCACCTTAAAATAAGACATGTTCACGATTATACCCGAAGAATGTCGTCACTCTATGCAATTTTTTGGACACATTTTTCTTCTACTGAGTATCGCACATATACAAGTCCAAACCACGTCTACATGAATGTTCGTATCCAAAAATGCAAGAAAATTATCGTTCTCAAATAAATAAAAAACTGTGTCCAGAAAATGTTTGTTACGCTGTTCATTTATACGATTATCTCAAATAAAACACTGAATATAAGTTTATAGATAACACAGTTTGTCTTAAAATTATATACGTTTCGTACTAGAAAATTTTTCGTTAATCTTCTGTATTTATTCTTTTTACCTAAAATTGAATCACTGGGATCATACGATGAATGTTCTGGTTCTATAATGTAGGAGTTGGTACATGTCGTTGAAGGAACACCATGCTCTGGTGTCATCGAATCACATGCTGAAGATGGAGCACCGCCAGGTAAGGTTTCAACATTTGGTAGATTTGATTGAAAAATAAGAAATATGAGGTTAAGCATATAAAACGACTGCATCTAAAAGAAAACACAAAAGAAAAAGATGTCAAACCTTCTTTTGTGCAAAAAACTTCGAGAAAAATGACAGCTCCAGAGTATACCGAAGATCTTTTCAAAGCAAGTTGTAGTAGAATACACGATATCTTCATGATATCCAACAACTTTCAGTGTAAATCCAAAACAGAGTTTCAATAGGTGACTAACGGTGACAAGGACTATCTGCAATCCGATGATAATTTTGTGTTACAGTATCCCATTTACCATTTAGGTATTTTACTATTAAGGTTAATGATGACCTATTGTGCATGAACTAGTGTCAAGGCTGACTGATCATGATCCTGACATTATTAATCGTATTTTAATCACTCATCCGTGACGATGACTTACACTGAACTTGTACATCTTAATAAGTGAAAGAATGCTCTAAAATTATTACAGTGAAAATGTTATCATATTAACTTGCTTTATTATAACAATAGTACGCTGATGAGAACTATCTAATATTCCTGATAAAATTGATACCGTTACAAGCAAAAAACATTTATATCTGAAGATACTTATTATTTGTCCTTTCAGCATCATATAACATGTTTATAAGATGTTCAGTTATGATATCAGAATACTCAAAAGACTTCTTGTTGATTAAGATAATGTCATGTTGTTCTACTCTTTTACTTAATATATATAAGAAAAACTTGATCAGAAAAAAAGAAAAAATGTTTAGTAATCGGTATCATCAATAATATTAGGCAGACTGATCTCAGTCGAGTGACATCAAAAAATAGTAAAAGGAGCTGCCTTTTAGAATTTTAATAACTAAGTATAAATATAAAAGCAGCTGCTGTTTCTGTGTTATCAATTCTAAAATTTCTACCCCTGAACAAGTATAGTGTTTCAAAGTTGGTAAATATTAAATAATAAAATGAGATTTCTAAGCATTTTTGAAAATATCGTGACTGTTATTTTCATCAATCCTAGCAACGTTTGTGGCAGCTTGTTGTTATATGGTAATAAGGGGTAATAAATATCTTAATATCTGGCCAGGCTACAAAATGTGAACCTACACAAACTGTAAATATCTAAATGAGAACTTGTTGGGTGGATAGGACTTTTAATTTGAAGTGCTCGCAGTAAACACACACACTTTCTACATATAACGGTCGTAATTACTATAACTCGATCGGTGTTTTCCTAATTTTTACAACTAAAATAATGACTCGTGCTGAGTGTTGTTTGCACTTATTAAAGAGCAAAGAAATGAACTTTTCTCATTTTAATTATTTTAAACGTTTTTATTTTGTTGAGACATGAAAAATGTACACCACAGAGTAAACGCTACACTCCGAGATGAAAACCACTAAAATGTTAGTAGTTAGTATTTCTGCAACGTTTTCTACTTCAGATACAATTCATAATAAGCAACACATCAATTTTTCTAAAGAGAAAAAACATCTTTCCAACAAGAAAAAACAAACTGTGACAAACGGCAAATTATTTTATCGAATGCGGAGACCAAAACATTGATTGAGGAAAACAAGTTGAGATCGATAAAATTGATGAACAGATAAATAAATTTAAGCTAAAACTACTACAATCACGCCGTAATATGAGAGTACGGTGTCTAAAATTGAAAAACTTGGTTTTTGCGACGTTTTTTAGTATTTTCCCTATAACTCGACCAGGAACGGTCTCAAACAAATTTTCGAAAAATGACCTCTGCGGAATGATCTTGAGTACCTATAGTAAAATTTTGAAGTCGATCGGATGAAATTTAAGGACCGTCGTAATGTGGCACAATGAAAAACCGAGTTTTCTGAAAAGCTAGTGACCGGCAATAGTTGAAAACTTGAAACAAAAACGAAAAAGTACTCCATTAAGTTTCCAATCAGTTCTGAAAATACAAAGCCCTAGAGACTTTTAGTAGAGAGAGAAGGATTTTACAAGTAATAACTCGAATATCCTAGAAAGCGTTTTCTAAAACAAAAAATAGTCTTTCCCGATGAATGTTAGGCACAATGAGTTACGGAAATGAAAAAATCTTTTTGCCTCCAAGTCTTACAGGTAAGGAGTATGTAACGGTCAAAAACCGCTTCTGACGCGGACAATGAAGTAAGCACAAAAAACTGCCTATACGAAATGGTTTTGGCACCTTTGAGTTGCATACTCTACGATATTTTTGAATATCACTTGACCGATTGTGCGTTGATAGCGGCCAACTTAATTATTTGTTCTTTTAGGTAATAATAACGTGTAATTAAAGTATCGGTGTTATTTCCATTTTAAAACGCTAGCAGATAGAAACATAATTATTATCTAAAAACATAAAGAATTTTACGAAGAGTTAGAGCTCATTCCGTCTGGTGGTAAGAAAATCGACTTTTTTATTTCTAACATAAAAGAAAGATTATTTTGTACATCACTGCAGCTTCTCAACAATCGAACGAAATTACTAATGTTTCATCATCAAGTGAAGACAATGATACTGATCTCGATGAATTATTTCGAGTCAGCAATATTAATTATCAACGTAAAATTTATACTGATAGTTGTTTGTCAATACGCGATACATGTGAAATAATTATTAAATGGGCTCGTCGATTAAATCTTGACAAAACTAAAACAAAAATTTTATTAAATGATATACGTTCCTTATTACCACACAACAACAAGCTGCCACGAACGTTGCTAGGATTGATGAAAATTCTTGGTTAGTAACGTTTAATTTGTTATCGCAAAACTAGCATACTTACATGTCGTTCAGGTAGTAATAATAATCAAAAAGTTGCTTATTATTGTGCTGAATGTCTCACCTGTTTAAAGACACCTCAACAAACGACTGTTCACCAGATCTAAATAATAATTACCGTCCTTTTTCAAACGTTAGCGAATTAGCAATTAATGACGTTAAAATTGAAATTCGCAGCAACATCAAAAAGTATGCAAAAAATTAGTGATTATCGAAACCAATCCAAGGAATTATTACCATGTGATGTAACAAGTGCTGATTTATATCAAACCATATCTTCAACAACATCCATCGAAAATAATCAAAATCAAATCATCACCCTATTGCATACAGAGGGTGCTCCCGTTGCTAAAGTGAATGATAAATCTTTGTGGCCCATTCAAGCAACCTTATACGAAATTGCACCATCACTTAGAGATCATAAACAAGCCATTATGATATTTGGAGCTTGGCTTGGAATTCGTCATCCTGATAGAAATTTTTTATGGAGAAGTATCGTTAATCAAATTCAACAGTTATTCAAAGATGAAATTATACTTACAATCAACAAAAATCACATTAAATCTATTGTTAAGACACAATTAATAATATTTGATCTTCCAGCACTTGCATTGAATTGTAACGTTATACAATACAATGGATATAATAGTTGCCCATTCTATTCAATAACAGGTAAATTGATCGATAAACAAGTGCTGTATCCACATTCATCTACTCCATGCCCATATAAAACAACTGATGATTATCGAAGATATGAATTATCGAGTTCTTATTCAGTTACAACTATGGGTATTAAAGGGCCAACGCCATTGTCCGATGTACTTTTTTCAATTCAAATTGCCGTCGACTACATGCATTTGACTTGTAGCGGCCATGTAAAGACTTTATTCGGATACTGGCACAAGATGCCACGTGTGTTTCAAGAAGCGCCAGATTATTACCCCTTAATTAACGATTGTATTACCCCTTAATTTTTAATCATTAGCTTTTGCCTTTAATTGATTATAATAAATGGAAACAAAACTCTTCAGATAAGTACCTTTTTCTAGTGTGGACAATATTGATTTATTTTTCGACGAGCATCGCAAAGACCTATCTACATTGTATGGTCCAAAATCCAAATTATTTAGTGTTTACTTACATTCTCATTTAAAAGAACAAGTAATTCATCGTGGTGCTTTATCGATGATATCATGCTTTCCACGTGAATCCTATTTGGGATGAGCATTAACTATGTGTCATTGTAAAAAATATGTTCTTAAACAGTATATTTCATGGCATTTGATTAATCGTTCTTTATACGAAAAGAACTCCATCGAAGTTAATGATAGTTTTGTTACTGAACTATTCAATGAACGCGTTTGTGATGCAAAGATTATTGCAAAATATAAAATGAAATTAACCAAATATTTGGCAAAAAAAATGTTATTCGATCCTTAGAAATCCATTATTATTCATGATACTGTCGTGGTTTTAAAAATTATCATTCAAAGGTGTATTCTCGTGTTGGAAAAGCGATTAGCTGCAGAGTGACTGTTGTCAATGCCGAATGTACACAGGCAAGGAAAAGATGTTTTGCAGAAGTCATCTTTTAGTTTAAATTGTCCAATATATATTATGTATTTATTGAAAAGTATCCATGTATGGATCTCAGTTTATCAGTCGGGTTAACAACAGTTGTTATTCCACAAAATATTCTTGAACAACTTGATCCTTATTTTGATTTATTTAATGCAACACAATATTCATATAAAAATAGCAAATAGCAAATAGCATTTCAACCATTCCAAAAACGCCTTTTCTTCCTTGGAAAAATGGATGATATCAAAAGGCGTGCGAGAATTGCGTCCAAGCGATGATTGGTCGAGGCATATTTTATACAAAATTGATCCAAAGTAAGAGACCGTTAAGGAGAAGGAAAAGGAATTATGCCGCATTTATGGATCAATAGGTGAAAGACCTGATATAAGCCATACAGATTCATACATATTTCGGCGATATTTCAGACAGAATGAGCTCTGGCTTTTTGTAAAATTGTTTATTCGTTTAGATAATAATTACGTTTGACTAAAGTGTCAATCTGTCTGCTAGTATATTAAAAAAGAAATAGCACCGGGACTTTAGTCAAATATTATTATTATCTAAAAGGACAAATAATTTTACGGAAAGTTAGAGCTCACTGCGTCTATCAGTAAAAAAGCAGATACATCGATCTAATTCTTACTATTTATACACTAGCAGTTAAATATAGCAGTAGTTAATAGTTTTCTACGTCTCAAAAAATACAGCCCTTCATTTTTCAAGAAAAACAGAAAGTAGATGCGTGTTGTAAACCTTAAAAACCAGAGTATGGTCCTTTAAGCGTGTATAAACCAGAGACATAGGAAGTACATAGAACTACGTAAAAAAATATATATAAAGTAAAATAAAGACATAATTAGACGACTAACATTGTTCTAACGAATAATCTTAAGCGTCTGGGCATGTGACCATTCTTCTAGTATTTGGAAAAAAGTTGTATACTAGTCACAAAGGAAATTTATTCATCCACTCATAAAAGCCTCGTAGCGGCCTTCTCTTTACTGAAAAGTCTTAATTTATATATACACCAAAACCATATGTGTCCTCAAAAACGGAGCTGATTAGCTCGTAAGCGTCCTTCTTCACTTGCACTCTTTCAAGCAATGTAGTCGAATATCTATATTTTCTGCGATATGTGCAATAAAAAGACAAGAACAAAAACTAAATATGTTAATTTGAATACTTTGAAAGTTTAATGCAGTGTAGATCATAATTTTTCTAGCTTAACCCAAATTTCTTTTGGTGCAATAATACTAGCAATTTCTTCAATATTAAAATTTGATTCTAATGTAGTCGTTTTTATAATTTTATATTCTTTCAATAGTTTTGTCAAAAGAATCTTCATTTCCATCAGTGCAAAACGCATTCCAACACAGTTACGTGGACCACAACCAAATGGCATATAGGCCATTGGATGACGATGTTTTACTAGATGACGTTCAGGTACAAATGAATAAACATCTTCAGGACCCCATAAATCTGAATCATAATGTATACTATAAACATCCGGTTGAATAATACAACCTGTATAAGAAATAAAATGAAAAACAATAAAATGAAAAATTAATCCGTGGAGCACCGAATTGAATTATGCTATTTTCATTAGAATGTTGTGGTAAAACCTTTCTCAGACATTTTCTAGCCCGTTCGGAAATAAATGTGTTTGCTCACAGACGCGAATTCTTTGCTTTGATCGTGAGCAGCTAAAGGAAAAGAAGAAAGAAGATCTCTTTGTTCGCTGCTTTTGCTGTCTTTAGGCTTTTATCCGCATATCATCTCTTTTTCAGCTCCTCTATTTAAAGCCACAGAGCTGGTCAGCTCCGGAGCTGGCCCGGCTCCTGGGAGCCGTCTCCGTTTATAAACAGCTGGACGGGAAGCGTTGAGTTCAGAGCCGGTGTGCGGATGATGTGCGCGTTCGATCAGGGTAAAAATGACACTCTTACGGCAGATACTTATATGAGTGTGTGCTGAAGACACGTTAATATATGCTGCCTCAGTCTTGACCTTCTTCTATTAAATGTAACGCTTGCGAAAGAAGATTTTTTATGTATATATCATGCAGTTATAGAGTATATTTGTACTTCAAAATGATTTTCATTTTCATATTTTCCCTAATTGAAAGCCTAGAAAATATAATCGAAAGAAAAATAAGGAAAGATGAACATCTTTTGGTGAGCCGGAGTCGGAACCGGACGTAAAAACTCTAGGAGAGGAGCCGGAGCTGGGGTGGAGCCGGAGGCGGGAGGGGTCGGAGCCGGGAGGGGTCGGAGCTGTCCGGCTCTGTATAGCCATCACGCAGTTTCGGTTAACCGACCTGATCAAAAAACCGAAACTGACTAATAACCCAACCAAGGATAAACCAAATCAAACAAAAAGTGATGATGTAATTTTCTTTCTATGTTTGCTTGAAACACACAATCGAATATGATGTTTAATTTAGTCCATAGTGAGTTTTGACTAGTTTTTTCAGAAAGCAAGAAACTCTTAAAGTCAAGGTCCTTGTTGTCTGCTACAATAAACTCTGAAAAATTTACGATATAAATCTCATGTTCATCATCAACATCGTTTATAACCTATGAAGATGTGTTTCAAGCAAAAAGAAAAAGAAAACTTACAACATCAGTTACAATTGAAATCAGATGGGTAGCTATTAAACAAATACAGTAAGATGTCTCTATTGTGAGCAAAGCTGGACCTGGACGAAAGTGTTCACTATGCGAAGTGCTCACCTTGAAGATGTTGCCATCTTTTTTCGCTCTGCAGTCGAAAACTCTTATTATTTAGCTGCAACGTAGCTCAGCTCTTGATGTTGGTGAGTTTGTGTGTGGCACTACTTTTCAAACTTACTCTTACTATCCTCAGCTATACAAGTCAGCAAAATTCGAGGAAAACATCTTTTGCTCTAAAAGCGAATAGAATTTTTAAGCATTGCCATACCTTTAGCTATCTTATGCCCACAAACTTCTGTATCTTTCTCACATTGACGATTCGTAGCTGCAATTCCAATTGGATACATTCGTAAAACTTCTTTAATAAATAAATCCATATATTCCATATTACTAACAATATCATAATCAGGCTGATTCCCATCTTTCTCGTTATTTTCCAAATACCTCTGAGTTTCACTTCGTAATTTCTCCTGAACTTCTGGATGCTGTGCTAAGATATACGTAGAATAGGCTAAACTCGTCGACGTTGTTTCATAGCCAGCAAGCATAAATAAAAAAACGTTGATTTTTACTTCAGTGTAAGTTAACTTTTTTGGTACAATTGATTCACGATCATTTTGTTGGAGATCCTAAATTTGAGAAACAACAAACAAGATGCACGTTTTTCTAATTCTGACAGTGTCACTTACAAGTGTTGCAGCCTTATTTTGCGTTGCTGCATCCAACATTAACTGTAGTAGATCAAGACGTTTCTTAGAATTTTCTGAACGCATTTCAATAATTTTATCAAGCTGTTCAATCAACCATACCGCAGCTTGTTGTTCGAAGTATTTTCTGGTGGATGGAAATAGTTTATTCGTTAACTTTGTAACAACATTTATTAAGTAAAATATGTGAAAGAATAGTGGTTTCAGTTCTGGTAGTAGAGCAGTAAATTTACCAATTGGACTTTTATTTAGATCAATTTCAAATATTTTTTCTATTTTCTTTAAATAAATATTTTCCAAATCATTTTGCATATTTGTATCAATACCAAAAGCGCATTTACCTGCGAAAAAGACAAAGATGAAGAGGAGAGGTAGTCTTTTCGATATTTAAAAGTGGCCGTGCCACAGTGGGCCGTTTTCTATAGAGCAGGCGGAAATTAAGTGTTTGTTGCACCGGTTAGTGCAAAAATAGATTTATATAGGTTATCGACCACGCTGAATCTAATGGAACAGTCCGAATCACACTAGGATTTTTCGCGAAGAAATGGTTCTTCCGAAAAACCGTGTTTTCCATTATTTTTCTTAGCGATCAGGGAAAAATATGAACAAAAGACTAACTGGAACGCTGATTCTGAATATGACCAAGAAAATATCAGGAAGTTCATTGATCAAATCTGAAATTTGCGAAATGCCGTATAAAATTGCATGAAGACGCCAGAAATCTCATGAAACTGTGAGAAAACCGTGGGGATGCTAGCCGTAGGTTTCCACCCAATGTTTCCCTTTCTCACCGCCTTGAGGTCTTGCCAAATCGAGAAGGTACGAGTTATGTTTACAAGATAAAGACTTTTGTCGTTTAGTAAACAACAAAAATTACTGAAATAGGCAACAGAAAAGATCAGAGTGCTAACCCAATCAACATAAGAAAACCGAAACTAAAGGGAAAAGGAAACAAAAACGAAGAAAAGCAACCTCTGTTTTTGTGCCACATTTCGCCACAATCTGAATCTATATCATCATAAGTTGATTCACGGTATTATTCGACTGCAAAAAATGCATCCGTTGCGGCGTCATCCTCATTGAGGCATGTGAGAGGTACTGAAGTCTCTTGTTTCTTTCGTTTTTGTACGTGTCTCATACAATATAGCGAATAATCGGTTCAGGTCTTATAAATAAACGGTTGAAAATATCACTCAGGTTTTCACAGTGGCCATATTTTCGGGACAAATGTTCTCTAAAGTTTCTGATGTCTTTGTTTGTGCGAACTTATACGAACTTTGAGAAATATTAATATCGGAGGCATGAGATTCCTCCATGTTATTAAACACTTAGAAAGAAAATTTCAAATATTTTCTTCGTCGATTTTTAAAATGAGGATTTATCAAAGATAGTTATTCTACATTCTTTGCTCATATGTGTCTGACAACGTGGAGGAAAAGAAACAAAAAAAACTGAAATCTATTTCTTCAAAGAGAGAGAAAACAACAAAAAACGGTTTTCTATTATCTCACATGATTCTCTTTTCTAGAATGTTCTTAGAGAGAGAAAGATAGTGAACGGCAGAACGGAACGGCAGAACGTGAACGGCAGAACGGGAAAATGGCAGGGAGAATTTTCCGGCTAACTTTTTTTCCCAAGGAAACGGCTTCAGACAAAACTTTTTTTGCCATTAGATAGCCCATTAGTTGAAGTATATCTTCACATTGATAGGGTGATTGGTATTAGAACGCATCCTCAGTCACGTTTAATAAAAAAGTGCTTGAATAAAAAATAAAACTGCGTGTGAAGAAGCAGAAATGAATGAGAACTCTTCAAAGTCTTGACTGAAAAAGTTCAAAATTTTTCCCTTCGTTCAACTAAATAGTATTATAGTTTACTAGATGCAGTTTTTCACGCTCATTCTGAATATGTACACATTAAATAAAAAAAGATGATTTTTGGATGCGAAAAGCGTGTTTTTATCTGAAAAACCGAGGGATTTTCAAAACTCTCCCCATTATTGCAGTTCGGTTTTGGCGGCTATTGGCTAATATCATAAGTGTAGGAGGTCATAAGGTTCATTTTAAGGAAAAAATAAAGGTTCTGTGAGCTGCGCCAACTTGCGCCAGCTCTTTGTACTGAGCTCACATTTTGCCATTAGATAGCCCATTAGTTGAAGTATATAGAACGATCTTCAAATTGACAAAAAGTAAACTTCGAGTATTTGACCAAATTTCCGCCTGGCTGTCCAACGTGCGTGCTAGGACAGTATGGAGACCAAACCCACAAAGCTCAGTGAGCTGGATCAAATGTTAGAACGTTGGAAAAGTGCACCTTTTTAGCTTTTTCAGAAACAGATGTTCCTTTAAAATTTCGAATAGAACTAACACACGACCTTGAATTTGCTTTCGAACAAAAGATCAGCACAAGTTCTGGGTATGTAAGGCGCTCCAAATTCGACGAAGAAGTACTATTTTATTTTTGCTTTAAATATACCTCATTCGACTCAGAATTTTGCGCTGATCACGAATATCTTATTTAAAAAGTTTTCAGTGCACTTGTTCTGGAAAAAAACTTCAAAAAATTGAAAGCTGTCGTTTTTCCGAAATTTCGCTACATTTCGAAAAACGTTCGATATCTCAGCTCCACGTGGTCCTCGAACCTTCAGAAGGCATTTTTTGTAATCAGCGTATAGAGAAGTGTATTTCGAGGTTTCAAAGCTACGCGAAGCGTTCGAACTTTGGTCAAACCTCGGTCTTTGACTTTGATACCCTTCTATTGCAAACCTATCAGCGACCTCATATCGAACGATAAAAGCTTCATTTTTATACCATTCGAACCGTCTTGAAACATAGAACAAAGTTATAGATTTAGCTTTTTAATTTTTTCTTTTCCCTGCTGAGAAAATTCGACTTTTCTAAATCAGCGGCGAAAAAGTCGAAATTCTGCCCAGAATTCTCAATTTTCGCTATTTTTATTACATAGAAGTTGAGTTGTGATTGCGAAAATTGAGAATTCTGGGCAGAATTCCGACTTTTTCCGACAAGTGCACTGAAAACTTTTTAAATAAGATATTCGTGATCAGCGCAAAATTCTGGGTAGAATGATGTATATTTAAAGCAAAAATAATATAGTACTTCCTCGTTGAATTTGGAGCGCCTTATAATTTCGAAAACTTTTTAATCTTGCGA